>LSSN01000727.1:3336-16114 GCA_001970855.1 Smittium culicis | reverse complement strand
TTTGGCTTCTCCGAAGATTTATTAAAACCACCCGTCCCAGCTCAAAACTAGACTACACCAAACTCGGCCCGTTTAAAGTCCTCAAAAAAATTGGTACTCGAGAATACCGCCTTGACCTACCAAAAACTATAAAAATCCATCCTGTCTTCCACGTTTCGCTATTTGAACCCGCCCTTGAAAATGAAATTCCTAACCGTACCCAAGAACCGCCTCCGCCAGTCCTAGTTGAAAATGAATTTGAATACGAGGTGGAAAATATTATTGATAACCGAACAATTCGTAAAAAAATTGAATACTTGGTTGATTGGAAAGGCTACGGCCCAAGTGCTCGTACCTGGGAACCCCAAGAAAGTCTAAAGAATGCTCCTGCTATTTTAGAAAGGTTTCACATACTGTACCCAGACAAACCTAAGCCTCGCAGAGCTCACCCTTGAAACGGGGAGATACTGTCATGATTGGTGTGATATCCATACTTTTGCTGCGGATTATTTCTTTGCATTATTTCTTTGCATTATTTCTTGGCATCATTCCTTGGCATCATTCCTTGGCATCATTCCTTGGCATCATTCCTTGGCATCATTCCTTGGCATCATTCCTTGGCATCATTCCTTGGCATCATTCCTTGGCATTCTTATTTACTTTCTTCTTATAATTATTCTGGCCTTTTACCAGATTTTATGTGTGTTTAGAACTGACGCAAAACACATAAATAGCCCTAGTTTTTCCTAGTTTTTGACATCTTTATCTGACAACCATTGTCTTCTGTTTTCTAGCTTGTTTCTAGTTCTTGTTTTACGACTTATTTTAATTAAATAAACTCCTCTCCTATTTGCCTCCAAAGTAACACTTGGCTTATACTTGACTTTCCTTTAGTTTATATATTTTGTCTTGCCTCCTCCCCCTCAATCTTGACAGCAGGAATGTCTATCAAGAATGATTAGACTTAAAAATCACTATTTACAATCTTAATTCGGCTGTAATAGAATGTAACAAGTACTAAAAATGTATTCGAAATTACGAAGTACTTTAAGAATGTATGAAATATTAAACAATTAAAAGGTAAAAATTTAGGGTTTGACAGTCACTAAGTGTATAATTAAATACAATCAGTATTGAAAGTATATAAGCGTATACATGTTCATTGATGATACCTCCCTCTCCCCCCCACACACAATATCAAAAACAAAATAAATTTAAAAGGTTATACAATCACTCCTAATTTTTTTAAAGACCGACGAAAATTATACACTATTTCGTAAATAATACCAAAATCTATACTATTAATTAAATAATTAGTACTATTAAAATTGCTGTAGGAAAAAATAAAAATAACACAAGCTATTAAATCTTTCAGCACGCCCTGTTTTTATAGCCTTGATAGAATTGAGAAAAGCAGACTCTGTAAGAGGCTCGTTGATTTTTGGTAAAAAGATATCAAACAGAGACACAGAACGCATTGTAAAATATAATATATTCAATTCAATGTTAGGACGGTCTATTGGAAATGATATCTTTTCATTATCTAACGATAAAATGAATTGTATCATTATAAATATCAGCAAGCTCCACTCAAGCTTATCAACTGGGAGGTATCAGAAATCGACAATTCTATCACTGGCAGCTTCAGAATTTTCACCGTCTCAGCTTATTAGCTTGGTGTTTGAGTTTTCAAGAATTCAGTTCAACGCTTTGAAGCAAAAATCAAGCTAAGATCAGTTCAATCTGAGCGATTACCAGTGAAACATTCCTAAATCAAGATCTGATGTTGGTCAAACCGTCGTTGATTCAATAAAATTGTATCTCCACTGCTACTCTCAGCCATATTCTATAACAGGAAGAAGAGTCGGTGAAGATAGAAACTGTCTCGGCACTCCGGTGCTGTACTTAACCGAGACTAAGAGTTATATATATCACCAGTCATTAAAGTAAAAATCAGGTTTGAAATTGGGACTAGGTATTTTCTACAATTTCTGGATAAAAAATTTCAAAAAACCGACAAAAAATCATATGTGTAAGGTGTGTGTTGCTGGATCAAAGGTTGAAAATATGTAACGATTGGCAGTTTCAATTTGTATAATAGACTTGGAGAGCGCACGAAAACTCATGAAGACGTACCAAGATATAAGAATCACAAAATGTAGCTCGACAAACGGAGGAGACGATTTACCAGCTTAGAAGGGGGTTTAGGTAATAATTCATGTATTCTAATATATGATTTCAAAGAAAATTTTAAGATTTGTGGGGGACTTGCGGAAGCTTCGGATGTTTTTTATATCAGGGTTCAAATTTCAGACTTGTTTTTTTGCCTTGCATACAAGTCTAATATACATATTAAGAGTAGATACTATAACTGTTTCCGCGAAAATCTCACTCACTACTCTGACTATGCCCTTAGCTGTTTATTCAAGCTACTGAAATCTCCTGATTTTTCTATTTTTAAAAATATTTACTTATGTAGCGATTCCTCTCCTCGCTTTAGAAACAGCGAATTTCTCTATGTACTGATGGAGTCATTTCTTCCAAAAAATTTCTTTTCAAACTGTTTTTTAGAAAAACCACGGATAAAGCTACGTCGATCAACGCATCGACGTTCTTTCATAGTGGTTTGATGAATACGAATCAATAATAGATATTAATTCCACAATGATTTCATGGGTATTTTTAGATCAAAAAATCCTGATCTTGCGACAAAAAGAGCGATATATACTGATCATTTGGTTATAACGTCATCAAATATGACCAAATACTCGAAGAGTATATAAATATACCATATGAATTGGCGTTTTTAAGAACTATTTATCATTTTTTAAGCTTAATAATTATTTAGTGACATGGCCTATTAGTACTACATCACCAAGAGACTATGAGAAAAATAGTTTTAAACTAAAAGTTTAATTTTAGGTTATAGTTTTCTTTATATAATTTGGCACCAATATATATAGAAAAATTAAAATTTTGTAATAATAAAATCTTGGTAACGAATATTTTTTAAATTTTTTATTATATTTATATAAAAAATGTTAATTCATTGCTTCGAGGAAAGAAATTATATCTTAATATGCGTTAAAATATGCAAGTAAATAACAGAAATCTATACCTAGAATATAGAATGTGAGTTTTTTTTAATTAGTTTATTACTTACTATTAAAAGTCAATTAAGTAACTCTCAAATATCCATTAATAGTTTTGTGATTATAAGTCGCTACTCTCAAATTTATCATATATTATAACTGTAAAGCGTGATATTTAATATAGAGGAGCTTTTATACTCGTATTATTTTTAAATGGTAACACTTTATTATAAACAAAAAAATTAAAAGCTATACAACAAATCATAATTTATACACAGTTCCATAAAAAAACTCATTATCTCATATTATTATATTGCAGTATGATTTTTAAAAGAATTTTTATCATAGGCTATATTTAGTATTGAATTTAAGCTGAATTGACCTTCTTTTATTAAATTAATAAGGATAAATGGACATTAAAGGCAGATAATATTTAAAAAAGCTAGTCACTTTTTTTAGATGTAAGAGAAAAACTAATTCTGAGCATAGTATTCCTTATTTATAAATTGATTCTAGCTATAATCAATATTCAAGTCTTTGACTTACTATCAATGAACTATTTATGTTTTCTCATTTTTTTTTATAGTTTTTATTTTTGTCTTTTCTGCTCTTCAGATTTTCTTTAACCCTTTCAGGGGCGGTTGGCCTTTTTTGAACTACCAAAATTATCCAACCAAACGACAGTATGATAAATAAATATAAAATAGTAATAAGTTACTGGCTGATAAATTATAAAATTCCAATAACAAATAAATATAAATTGCTTATCCAATTACAATTTTTAAATAAGTTTAAGAGTGCTTGCCCCGGAAAGGGTTAAAAATATAATCTTAATTCTAGAATCTTGCCCAGTCATATAGATGATTTTCTAAAGAAAAAAAAGTGTTCACTTTTTTTTAGTCAATAATATCGCTTATATTTAATTTATAAGTTTATTGGCTTAGCTTGACTAAAAAAGCAATCCACTAAATAACTATTTCAACAAAGTGCTCTCTTCGTTAAGAGTCCCCCATCTGTATTCATATTTTAATGTTGTTTACATTATTGGATGATACTTACATAATGCATATATAATATATCCAATAATATTATGTAATTATTAAAAAAGGTAAAGGTTTTATTTTTTCATGCAAAAATTTTTGGGCGAGAAAGGGTTAATGGGCTAAAAATCTTGGGTTTAATATAAAAATATATTTTGTTAAATATGAATAAGTTTTTTTTAATTAAATAAACCATTATACCTTATCCGATAATTTTTATAGCTATATATTATTTTTCTACTATAATTGGTCTGAGAGTTTTTTCATGCGTCAACCTCATTATTCGCGATTCTATCAACCCTTTCTGATGCCAGTATTCTAAAAAAATTTTAAAAAACATAGTTGGATAGGTCTATCATAAATAATTTTTTATTGCATATAATAACGTTAATATCGAATAAATTATCAACATAATATATTATTTTTGATTTTCTATGGTTAGATAATTTTGGTAGTTCAAAAAAGCCAACCACCCCTGAATGGGTCAAACAATTTTAATGTTTTACCTGGGTTTTAATTCAGAGAGGAGGCATATTAAGTGTTACCATCTTCTTGGATTAAACTAAACCGAAGATTAAAGCCCAATAAAAATAAAGTGTATAAAATGAAACAATAAAATTTTTATAGTGATTAATGTAAGTTGCACGTTAGTGTTATCCTTATTATCTTTTCTTTCGCAAAGGTACTCTACCAGTATAAAGATTTTCAACTTATAATTTTTATAGTTAAGAATATTAAATATTTTTAAAGGAAATAAAACATTTACCTATGGAAAAAGTTACATATTCCCAAGCTTCCACAAGCTAAGACCAAATCAGGGTATTTATTGAACTGTTACAGCAATTACTACGTGAAAGGGAGAAAAAAAAAGATCCAGAGGACCAGTTTGTTTCACTAAGGATACCAATTAAAGACCTGAATGTTTATCAGGAGCTTGCTGAAGTGCGATAATCCATCAAATAGGGCTTATTCAGGTCAAAATTGATCGAAGATGAGCGCAAGATTTCAACCCACTCTTGTTACAAGACTAGCTCGATGAGCTTCACACCGCCGCCACTGAATGATTCAGCGTTGAGCGCAGTGAATAAAACTGATTATGCTTTCTATATAATACAGTTATCCATTGCACAAGCAATTCGGCCAATTGAATACCAACTTCATCGCCGAATCCAGGAAAACCAATATTTGAACTCCTCTGAGAATCCAGGAATTCTTTTCGCAAGCACGATTAGAGCACTATTATCTGACTCGCTGCCATTGTGTCCCAATTAAGGATAGGAAATATTCAAAAAGGATTTGGTCTTCCCGGAAAAACGACCCAGTTTGTTGAATCTGATGTCAAGCCTATGATAGATCATGATGCGTTGGACACCTTTATTGAAAAGAAACGAACTGCGAATCTTCAATATATCCAGAATTTTCTCAAGCGTCAGAAGAATTCGATCAAAAAAGATTCTAACAGCAGAAATATTATTACTTCGCAGAGCACCAACACTGTAACATCCGCTGTAGTCAGCTTAAGACTCATAATCCCCGATCGCTAGTCAAATTTTTGCGTGAAATGTCGAGGCCGCTTTAAAGGGGCCTCAATAGAGCCCCAAAATGGCTTCCCAGTTTGGGAAAGCCTAATCATGTTCAAATCAGCATGGTAAAAATTAACGGAAGGTGATGGGTTCAGAATATAATAGAGTGGGTATTCAAAATCCCTTTCAATAACCCCTATTCTCTCACTCCCATGTCGAAACGGGTGGATCTTGGAGTGGGCCCAAAGAACCCGCACCAAGCGATTCGCCCTCAAAACCCACTATTGACGTCCCATAAATATCGATACAAGAGTAAATCGAGCCAGGAGTCCACAAAAGCTCTGAAAAAAGAAGCTTCTACCTTGCTATTGAAGCGAGCTATCGAAGATATTCTAAAGCTAAATGATCACGATAGCTGAAAAATACTGGAGGCCTCATATTAGTCTTGGAACTCCGCAATCTCAAATTACACGTAGGTGAGCAGAGTTTTATCACGGAAATTCTGAAATTTATTTGTCGAATGGTCCGGCAAAAGGATTTTCTGAAGTCACTAGACCTCGATGATATCTTCATACACATATTAATTTACAAAAAGTGCTGATAATCCTTCGATTTCGTCAGTACTGCCGTTATTTTCAATTCCACATTCTGGGTTTATGGCTATCTCTGAGCCTATTGATTTTCACCAAGGTCCTTATCCTAGTTCTAGAATAGACCAGATCAAGAAATTTGAGCAATAACATTTTTATATGATCTGCTGATATTGGGAGAGACAAAACACTTATACCAAGCTAACGATAGCTTAATCCTCTTCAAGATATCGAAACTTGAACTCAAAGTAAATCCTGATAAGTCGTTGACTACGAACTCTTAGTCGACCTTTAACCTTGGAATGGTGATAAATTCCAAAGAAATTTCTCTCAAAGTTCCGATCTCAAAGATCTGGGACCTCCGAAAAGAAGCCATCAGATTGACCAACGCTGGCTAGACGACATCGAGAAGCCTGGAGAACTTCAAAGGGAAAGACCAATCTATTTCAGTCGTCCTTCTTCCTGTAAGACTGATTTTTAGTTGACTATTAGTACTCAATAGCTGAGCTTAACCCATTTCAAACTCGCGTATATCGATATTGAAGCTGGCTAAACCTGAAATTAATAGAATGTTCTTCCGAAAAACAAGCTAATGTTTGTAACAGTCACTAGTTCTTGCTCGAAACTCCAGAAATAGAGATTTTTACCTACTCCAGCGACTCATCTTGGGGAATAGTAATCGGTCACCGCTCTTACTCTAGTGTATGGACCCCAAAGTGGCGAAACTTCATATCAACACGAAGGAACTGTTGACAGTGTATTACGCACTGAAGCTAAAGATTGTGGTGAGAAGATCGGTATTTTTCTACATAGAAAACACAAGCACACTCTCCAATTTCAAAAAATTCAGGTTCATAGCCTCCTCGAAACTGCTGGAATTAACAGAAAAGACCTGGTTAACTTCCTCAAGACCAATAATAGCTTGAAAGTGACCTATGTAACATCAGTATTAAATTAAGCGGGCGCCCCCAGCAGACTGACAGCGCAAACTGAATGATCTCTATATCAGGAATAATTTTCAGACCTGAACTCGCAGTATGGGCTCTACGACGTCAATCTGTTTGCATCATCCCAGAACTGGAAGACGCAACAACGCTGCAGCTAGTTACTGGACAACAATGAACGATGAAAGAATGCCCATGCCCGCAATTCGACTAGAATTGACAATCCGTACTGTTGTCCACCACAGAATTTGATAGCACAGGTAGTTCAGAAGGCCCGCTACGAGCTAGTCACAATGACTCTAGTGAATCCAATGTGGAAATCCGCGAATTTTTTTCCAGAACTGGTGGTACTTTCAATATCACAGTCACTTCTACTTTAAAAAAAAAACTGTAGTGCCGGATCCTAAAAGCGGAAAGTCGTCGCACTCGGAAAAAAAGCTTTGGATATTGATGTCCCGGAAGATAGGGAGCGTTTCCTCGAAAATCAAGGTATCAAAACTAACGCCATTGGCTTTATCGTTTCCTAAAAACGACGTGTCCG
Source organism: Smittium culicis (assembly GCA_001970855.1). Taxonomy (NCBI): domain Eukaryota; kingdom Fungi; phylum Kickxellomycota; class Harpellomycetes; order Harpellales; family Legeriomycetaceae; genus Smittium; species Smittium culicis. The sequence goes on along the minus strand of LSSN01000727.1, from coordinate 8,405 downwards.
TCATAGATACAGGTAATTTATATCCAGCAGCGCTTTCTAAAAAGGAGAATATCGAGCTAGATATCTTATACCATTTACATTCCTCAAACAATCAGATATCTGGCGGAATTATAAGTTTTGTGCAAGAAAAATATAGACTCAATAAATACTAAAAATTGGAAGTTCTACAGCTTTCAGATAAACCAGCTGAGCTAAACGCTCATCTAATATTTTCAGAATTTATTAAGACACTGGATGATACTCGTATTAAATCTTTCATTAGGCTTGCTATGGATATATCACTAGTTATAGAATTGCTTCGAGAAAGAGTCCAAAACTATTTCCTCACTGTTAATCATATCACATCCAAGCTTTATTGGCTGCTATCAGGAACAAGTTTCCTTCGCACCAGCGACATCCATAGGATTTACGATCAACGTAACTGCATCAAAAAAGGTGTGCTAAACCTAATAATAGTAACCCCTAAAGAAAAATGAGGTTGCAGCCCAATCGAAAAGTTATGAAAATTAAACCACCACTCTGATCATTATTATTCTCAGTAATTGCTTACATGATAATCAAAGAAAAGGTACCAGATTACCCCTCCCCAATCCTTCAAGCTAACAATATCAATTGGGTAGTTCATAGGCTTATAAAATATGTCAATGGTACCTTCAAGCCTCTATCGGTAGAATTACCACCCGATATATTCACACGATTTCAGATCTAATACGCCGCGATCCTGAAGCACCAGTCCACAAGGGGAGAGAAATAGGTGATAAATCAGCCGCAAACTCCCGGATATCGACTGGTGATATAGTTTCACATGTATTTTGGTCATACTATACCATCTAGGATACATATTATCGACATACGAGAAATTCTAAGAATAACTTGACTGAGTCGATTTTAAATTTGGAGTAACTTAGTATGTCTCCTCTTTTTTGTTTTTTATAGCCAGGAATATTTGTCTCAAGATAAATAAGAAATTATAAAAAGTAATTCTAAAATTTAGAAAATGTTAAAAAAAAGTAAAAAATTTCATCAAAAAAATTTTCTCGCGACTCTCCTTCGCCGCTCTAGCAGCTTCACACTCACTAGGAATTGGTTCAAGGGGGCTAGTAGATCACTATTACTTTCTAGTATAAGTGATCCAGAAACACGAATGCCGTCCAGAAATTTTGCTGTTTCCAGCTCATAAACTTGATCGACGGCGCCGGCGCGGAGCTGGATTAAAGATTTTTTAGACTTCAATCCCAAGGAGTTTTCCAACTAGCCCCAACTGGGCTTCACTAGAATTTGAAAACAAAAAATCAGTGTCAATGCTGATCGAAGCTGGTATGAACAGACTGATCGTTTTATTCCGTACTCTGTACCGCATGGCGCAGTCTAATAGTATGTGATCTGCTGTCTCAGGTGTTCTGAGTTTGCAGCAGGGACAAAATATTTTAAATTTTTCATTTATGATTTTGGCGTTTTCCAGGCGCTGAGCAGTCCAATAGCTGCCCATTCGCAGTTTCCCGACGTCCTGGAGGTCCAGCCTCAGTGTGGGGTAATTACTTTCAGGCCAATCCAACTTTGGATTTTATTTTTTGGCTAATAGCCCAGTATTGTATATTGTATCGGTTATTTTTCATTTTTTTGTTGGCCAGTGAAATCAAAGTCTGGCCAGCAGCGTCTGTCTGGCAGTATCTGTCATTTCATCTTGAGCTGCGAGTTACCCACGTTGATTTTTGAGCCTTGATAGGCTACTCGATGAGATCGGAAATCCACGTTTTGGATGCCGGCCACTTGATATATGCTCGCTCACGGGCGGTGCTGGTGCGTAGGAATACTGAAGTGATACCCAGTTCCTCGCGGATCCGCTCCATGGCAGCGCTTTTTCCGACCTTGGCTACCACTCGCGTTGCCTGGTCAACCACAGTTTTTATTGGGTGACATCGGGCTTCGCTCATCCCGAAAATATGTCTTCTCTCTGAAGTATAATTTTTTTAAATTGATTTTATTGAATTTAGATTTATGGTTTAAATTTATCCAATAAGAGTTTAACAATTTTATTTCAACTCAACTAGAATAGCAATAGTTAATGAAAGTTAATAGAATAGGTAGGAACAGATAGCTTGAATATAATGATAAGAGTGAGTAACGGTCTAATTATATTAAACTGTATACCTTCAAAATTAAATTGCTGCATTTAATGGCAACATTTCACGTTTATAGATTTGGAATAAGTCTTCAATTATCAATAACTAGTCTTAATATAAAATATTTTTTCAATAGGTGAGTTATTATGAAAGTATATTTATTTGAACAAAAAGTTTACACTTATATAAAATAAAAGAAAGCAAAAAACGCATATTATTAGAAATTATGAGTCTTTATAGAGCCAGATGAACCGAGAAAAATTAAATTCAACAAATTTTAGTGCAATTTAATGGGGAATTTATCTTGCCTGCTTTTGAAAAGTAAAAATATCAATAAAATTCATAAATAACTTTTACTAAGAAAATCATGAATTCTTGCATCTAGGTAAATTGGAGCTACAATTCATAATAATTTTTTTAGAAATAATATTAGATAAAACTATTGATTGTGGCAGAAATTATATTAAATTTTATTCTCTAGTACGATTTAAAAACATATCAAATGCTTATAAATTGGAAAATTTAATTGGAATAATCTCTTCTTCAAATATCATACCATAATGCAAAAACTACCCTGATTTTATGGAAATTATCGATAATATAAAGTCAAATAATTAATGATATATATATATGAATTTTTCGTGAAAAAAAAAGATAATGCAATATAATTAATTTATTTTTTTATCCTTGATACCTGAATAATAAATTATAATAAAACTCAAATTTTGGTCTACTCAAAAACAATAGATGATGAAAATTAATCGCAGTTGTTTCTACGTTTTCGTTTTGGATATCTGCAAGCGTTACTCTTAGGTAATACCATCATACTAAAATGCTGTACACCAAATGTTGATTTAATATTATTTTCAACAAAAGTGCCACATACATCTCTCTTCGCTACCAAATTGCAGCAACCGTATCCATTATGAAACAACAATTCAGAGTCCTCAAGCGTCTTAACTCTTATCGAATTAAAGGGAGAAAAATTCTGACACGTTCCAAGCCTCAGAGTAAGTTTGTAATTTTCGGAAAAGTTAGAATTGTAAGAGTAATCTATTTCAGAATTTCCTGCCGACTGAGAATATGCGCCGTTCAAGCACATTGACGCAAAAATAATGGCGGTTGCAGATTTAAGCATTTTTGATTTCTTTTTCTTATTTGTGTTTTCTAATTTTTTTGAATTCCTTCCTGGACATATAAAAAGATGGAATTTCTTTCAACCTTTATACAAAATTCAATCGACCTCAAACAACATATATTTAATTCCATTGCGTTAAAGCCTAATATTGAACTATATTTATTATTTTATTTTTCAATAAATTTTTTTTTGTTTTTAAAATTAGTAATCTTAATATATTAGATACTCAAATTTAATAAAAAAATTTTTTTTGTACTAGTTTATATTTCATATTCGATACTATTCTAGATTTAATGCAGTTAGCCTAGTTATATTTTTGCATGGTTTCTGTTAATGTTATAGTACCAATAAAATAATGCGTTTAAATAAAAGCTATCAGACTGAAAATTATTGACATGCAAATTGGCTTTTGATAGCCGCCTTTGAGCTATTTTAATTAATTTTTTCTTATACTATATACATATACTTTTTATCAATTATTAAAAGTCGTATAAAATTTAGTAGAAATAAAATCAAGATCCTACTAAAAAAATTAAGCGTAAATTGATGATTTTTCAGGTGATTTAATAAAATTGTGATTTATCACGCTACGCGCTCAAATAAAAAATTATATATTGAAGCTCAATTATATTACTGAGTCTAGAACAGTTTAATTTAAAAATAATAAAGCATCATTAAAATAAAAAATGTATATTGAAGCAATATTATAATATCTTTATTGATATACAGCGTATATTATATAGGCGGAAAAAGTCATTCGTTTATTATATAAAAGTCTAGACTTCAGTAAATTTCTGTAGCATCACTGCTATACGCCAGTCCAGAGTTCAAACGCTATATAAAAAATATATATATCCTTAGAATGGCGTATAAAAATATTAATACATTATATTTTATATTTTATAGGCGGATTGATATCTCCTTAAATATCTTGTAATTATGTTTTGGTCTTTTTTATATAGACAGGTAGCCCTAGCTATTCGCGAAAATTGTACACTCAAAAAATATTTAAAATTTAGCTTGACTTATGCGAATATTTTTCTTATGCGATTGGAATATACTGTGTTTCTGATTTTCTTAACCCTTTCCCGTTCAATAGTCTTAAAAATATCGAATTTGTTGATTCGTTTATGATTTATAAATAAATCATTATTTGCTGATATGGTACAATTAACCAATATTTTATAGGCCTCGGAATTTAAATATTTTATTACAACATAATTTGCTAAAGTTGGTAGTTCAAAAGTAGTCTACCGCCCGTGAGAGGGTTAACCCTTTCCCTGCCGCTAGATCAAAAATGGTCTACCAAAATCAAATATCCTTTTTATTTTTTATTTTTTATATTTTATTCGCCGGATATTTGTGTTTTTAATTTGAATTATAAAATGTTACAAATAGCGCTCTAAATTTCTCAATAAAAATGATTAAAAGAGAAAAAAATAGGCTGAAAGATGATTGGATTTTGCATTTCAGCACTCCACAAATGATTGTCATGAAAAAAATGTCTGATTAGAGATTTTTCTCGGTAAATTGGGACTAAAAGCCAGCATAAAAAAAATATATAAACTTTTGAAAAAAACTGAGCTATTTACTTCGAGTTATAATTAAATTAGATTATGCACTAACTTAGATTTATAATTGCTTTTTTCTTGATTATAACGATTAATAGAAATCTGTACTTTAAATTATTTGGATAAAGATGTAATTAAAGTCTTACTAAGTTGAATCTTTTAATAGATACTAATTTATATAAATTTTCCTGAGTTTAGAATGGCTTTATATAATCTAATGAGAAAGATTTAAAAAAA
>LSSN01000723.1:22025-40705 GCA_001970855.1 Smittium culicis | reverse complement strand
TACAAATATTCAGATTTAACCCCATCACGGGCGGTAGACTGCTTTTGACCTAGAAAATCTAGCAAATTAAATGAATAAATATTATATAATTCCGAGAATCAATCCTTTATTGCTTTATTATATGCTAACAGCAAATAATAAATTTCATTATTAGTCATAAACGAATCAGTTAATACAATTATTTAAATATTATTGGACTGGAAAGGGTTAACAGGTTTTGCAGATATATCAAAATGTATTTACCAAATCCTTGTATACTATAACCACCCTCACTTCAAAAGTATATTACCTGTCTTCAAAAATCACTCGAATATATTTGCAGCTACAAAACCTGTTGTCTTTTTTTTATTGTTTGTCTCATCTGTATGTACTTTGTGTGATATCTTAAATAAGTTATACTATGTTGTACCATAAAAGCTATGTAAATTTGGAGTTTTTGTTTGTAAAAGTTACCCTAATTCGTGAGATACAGGCATGGTTCTGATATACTCAAACACTCGAATTTATAAATGCATTATTAAATTATATTGAACAGATTCTATTTTATGTACACAAAAAAGTGGATATTTCTGTAAAGCTGCTTTTACATCTATTTTATTGCTAATCTAAAGATAAATGTGAAAAAAAAAAAAGGATCTGCTGACCGATGATTGTTATTTATAATACTTTCACTTTTACAAAAATATGGTCGCATTTTACTTTATATTCGTGTATAATATTTAGACTTTTTTTTATAAATCCACGCTAGAATCTACACTTCTAAAAATAAGCTTTCATGAGTTGCAAAAGCACACAAATTACCTTTAACTCGCTTAAAATAAAATAACTATTTTTATTATGCTACATAACACCACAATCTATTTAACCTAAGAACCATTTTTATTCATCTGTCACATATAAGCTACCAAACCCTAAATCATTTTCTCTTTTCCCGCAATCAAGAAACTTATTGAACTCGCTATTAAATATAGAAATAGATTGACAGTATCCATCTATACACTTTAAGAAATTAAGGAAATGTAATGCGCTGAAATCTAAAACCCCTTTTATTAGCATTTTCTAACGCCTTTCCCTAGTTTAACTAAGTTTTATCGCTCTGAAAACTTTTATATTTTCCTACTCTTTTGTAAATACATAAATAATATATATGTAAGAAAACAAAGATCAACATTGTCAGTTGATTTTTGCTTTTCCAATTACTTTTTTTTATTGAACATAAGATTAATATTAAAATTTTATGCACTCATTATCTGTGTTTATACCTTACACTGGTAAAAGTATTATATTTACCAAGTATGGATTAGTAAGCCCATAAAAATATCAAGTTTGGTACTAGAAAGCTATGCGTAATTTTGGATACTCTTCGATGATCTGCATATCATAAGTAACCAAGTTGTCAAATACGCTCTAAAAAAAACTGCCAGGAAAGGCTAGCTCGTAAAAATCCCTATAAAGCTCAAAACTATTGAAAAAACTACGCTTATTTGATTTTATTAGAGGAAAAAACAACATTTTTGCCCAATAACAAGTGCCTGATCGCCTTATTGTTTCGAGCTTAGCCAATAGATGTTTAAGATAAGTTTTTTCTCCATACATTTGCTCTCTATGAAAGCTCATGAGTCAATTCTCATTCGCACAGCTCTCGTGTCTAAACAAGGCGATAAAATAAAAAAGCAAACTCGCAGTTTCTGCTTTTCTTTATTGTTAATTGATTTATTTACTTTTGATCATATATTTAGCCGCAACTGTGAATATCTATAATTTAAATTTATTAATGGACTCCGAAAATACCCCTCTAATAAGCCTGTTCAACAAAACTATAAACGACTACAATGAAACTCTTAGAGCCCTTCTCTCGTCGTTTGATGTAATAGCCCCAAGCAGCACCAACCAATCGGTTGCCAGCCTACAGCGAAAAAAACTCGTCGAAAATTTGATCCATATCGACAAAAACTTATCCATACTCAACGATAAGATCGCTCTGCATCAACAGCTCCAGAAATGTATTCTGGACACCCAAAAAAATATCATCAAAGTTGATATGATAAAAACAAATCTAGTAAAGAAATATTATGACTCAAAAAAGCTCCTGCAACTAGAAATCCTCGCCTCCGAAAATATCGCCAAAACTTCTAAATCGTATACAAATGGTACTATTTTATTTTTACCTTCACTTTTCTTTCTTCCTCCCCCCCCCCTCCATTATAAAAAACAGCAACTATCCCAACTAACCTTCTTATTTATTTTGTCTACAGTGTACCAAAATTTGGACGAAATAATTGGTCACTCCAAACGGATTAGCTCTTTCACCTCTGCACCGCCTAACTACGACTCGAATAAACCACTACTCCCCGCAGAGCCGCCATATCCTATAGAACTCGTAATGAGAGCTGGTCTGATTAATCAATATAATTCAACCAAAGCTGAAACGGCTGACGAAATTAAAGGTAATTTTTATTTATATTTATATTTACATTTACATGTACTTGTACTTATACATAAATATATCATTTTTAACTAATATTTTAACCATCTCTTATATTTTATTTATCTCCCAATTCGCAGAAGAAGCACAAGATACTGATATTATCGGCTACATCGAACAAGAAAATAACTTTGACATTGACCCAAGCAGTTTCCTATTAGATTTAGACTTGAACCCTGATCTCGAATAGTGTTCATATCTTACCACTATATCGACCTCAACCTTTCTTTCGCCGTAATATTCGCAGCTGCGAAAGTATGTATTGGAATTTAGTTGTTACTAATCTTTCATTTTCTTTTTTTTTTGCTCAAAACGCGCCTTGACCCAAACATTTGTAATTAATACTCACCCCCTTCTCGCCCCCAAAAAAAAGTAGCCTCAATTTTATTAAAATACCCCAATTTTTCCAAACCCATTTTTTTTCTCTTTCAATCTAACCGCAAAATTTATCATTTAATTCTCGTATAATAGCCCTCAAATCGATTTTTTTATGTACGATATTTCTTTCATATTCACCACATTAAACCGTCTACTAATTTAGTCATTAAACAAAATATACATATCCTTAAAACTTTTATAAACCCAATATTTTAGTTATTTTCATTTTTTAGAATTTATACCAATTACTCTACTTTATTATCTTGCACGCTTTTTTATAATAAGAAATCTGATAATTTTTTTTTTCATTTTACTCGTCCAACTAATTTTTTCAGGCTTACAAATATTCAAGCAATCTTAAATAGCCATACAATCCTCCCCCCCTCCCCCGCCATTCTCCCCCGCTGAATAACATCGACTCAGTCGGTTTAATAACTACAGACTTACATGCAAATGAATTTATAATTCTTCATATCGTGCGACTGGTAATTAAGGCGCCAACATCCAATTCTTCATCCGTTTTCCATAAAATTTTCAGCATATTCTATACATTCCAGACCATATATTTTAAAGAAAAAATCGGACATTTTATTTTAATCATACAAAAATCTGGAAACAGATTAATGTAAAAAAGCAATGTTTTTGGTTTATCGAGCTAGTAAATAATTAAAATACTCTAATATCCTAATAAAATATGATAGACTCTTTACGAAGAGAGTACTTTTATGCATAAAGAGTTATAGCGTATGGAATTTCATATTCATCCTTTAAATAAAATCTAGTATTTTTTTTAGCATATAAGGCTTTTTAAACCAATTTATATTTATAGAAAAATCAAAATACCTTTCGAGATCAGCCAATATTAATTTATCTTTTATAATATTCGTTCATATAACTATAAGTTGCATCAAAGTGCTTTTTTCGCTCATAATCTTTCATATAGAGCTCTATATAACTAAGTTAAGCTATGAGCGAGAAAATTTTGGCACTTGATAAAATTAACGGGTCTGAAAATTTACTATCACTCATAACCAGATATTTATAAACAATTTTGGTTAAAAAAAGATTCGAGATTATAAGAATTATTCTTTATTTGTGGTTTATTATCAAAAAATAATATTTCTATTTTAATTTTAGCCTGTAAAAAAAGAAGGTGCTTTACATTTATGCTAAAATGTAAGTATTTATAAATTTTATTGTTATAAATATACAACAACTAAATTAAAATAATTTGCTAGTATTTTTTAAAAAGTATAAAACGTGAAGCTTAAAAATTATAAATTCAACTTGAAAAATTTACAAAAAAATGAAAAGTGATACTATAATATTTTTCAAAAATGAAAAAATTGTCGTAAATTAAAATGTAAAACAGTTCAAAAAAGTATACTCTGTATTTGTAAAAATCATAAAAAAAATAATTTAATTTTTATGTTTCATTTCTATTTCTTAGAAATACTAATACTAATAAAATGAATTTTGGCGATGAATTTACAAATATATCATATGCTTGCATCAAATGTTAATTTAATTAGAGGGAAATAGGGAAATAATAAAGTAACTTTAAAAGAACTAGAAATAAAAAAAAATCAAATATTTAATACCGGATAAAATTTTTTTGAAAATTAGCGTCAATTCGTAGAGTTCCTGGATTCAGAAGGTGAAAGGATATAAAAAACTATGAAATTATACATTTTCTCCATTGTATCCGAGACAATCACAACATCACTTGAATTTTTTAGACGCATAATATTTATATAATTCTTGTAATTCAGTTAGCTCTAAAATTTATGGAACTATTTACAAAGAATATGGGTAAACGAATGGTAGACACGGAAATAAAATTAATTCAGGAACGGGAAATTTTCAGCGAGGATACATGTTATGCAGATAAATGAAATTTTAAGCTAAATTAGCTATTAAAAGCTTCATTTATACATATGGAATAAAGATAAATATATTTGGATCAAAATTACTAAAGAATACCATAGCTAAAAAAGTATTTAACCTCAAAAAGATTAAATCACCCCAGGATTTAAGTATGAATGAGAAAATCCAATATCTTGGGACTTAACTCGAAATTCGGTATATATATGCTGAGGTTTATTGTTATGAACTAAAGAAAAATATCTAACAACTATTTAAAATCAACTCAAAATCAAATATAACGCATTTTCGATCATTACAAGGCATTGAACTCATTTTTAACTATGGGAATTATAATTAAATAGCCATCAAAGACAATAAAGGTTTGAAAAATTAAAAGCCCCTAAGAAAAAATCGATGAAGTACTCAAAGGGAAAATCAAAGAAAGAAGAAAAAATAAATTAAAAAGAAACTGGCTGTATAAGGGCGAGACTAAAGTATATGATTATTTATTACGGATGAAATATTAATTTTAATATTAATATAAGACTAAACTTGTGATAACTAATATGGGAGAAAGATAAACGTGGGGAAAACTAGTAGAGGTTTCAAAACTAAGATTAAAAGACTTAATTTTCCTTGAGTAGAAAAAGCTGAAATTTAATTATTATTTTTATAAATTATTTTATTATATATTATATTATTTTCATACCGGTAGACAATGTGGCTCAGGATTTACACTGGTCATTTTAATTCACAATGATTTATTGTTAAGCCTGTGTTTATCTTTGGCAATATACATTGTGAGGACGAGTCCTTACAGACTGCTTCAGTACGGAAAGGATTTCAGAAACCCATGATGATTAGTACCATAAATACTTACAACACAAATACAGGTTTAATTCGTAGTTTCTATCCTCAGTTTTGTACTCAAATTTAACCATAGTAATTACAGAACCTTATATTAAAGTTTAAATAAATCAAAAAAAAGTATTTATAAATAAAAAAGATTAATTTGTACATTTATCAATCTTCCCAGCTTTCGCAGCTTAGATTTCGGATCGAGGTACAAGTTTTTCGGCAGAGGTGAGTCCAAGCATCTTATCATTTTTTGAGACAATTTTAGGTATCATTTTATTTAACATGATCGTGATTTTAAAGATTTTAATGAAGAGCTAAGGGTTTTTTTTTAAAAAGTAAATCCGTTGATAAAAGCTTAATAAATTGGAATTTAAAGTTGGAATATATATATATAAAGTTTTTTTCTTTTTATTATAGTATTTTAGAGAAATATAAGTTTGATAATGTTGAAGATTGATAACATTTTTTTTGAAAATTGCTATTAAAAAAGATATCTAATTATTTATTTTATCCTTTATTTATTTAATTTAATTTGTTGGGATTAAGATTTGGCTAATTTTTCTTTAGATTTATAGTACTTTTCACTTAGAAAAAAAATACCCCAAGCAAAAGAAATCATTTCTTGAGTTAATTTATATATATAATTAGGAAAATATTTTCTGTATGTTGAAAGTGTGTTATAAACTCGGTTATTATTTTATTTTAATATAAATTTGGCTTATGTTCAAATATTTAACCAAAACAATGACTCAATTTCTTTTTGTTCTTGTGTAAATTTTTTTTTAGAAATAATACTATTTACTATTATCGCGTTTATTGTAATTAGATTTTCGAATATATTATGGTCAAATTTCTTTGTAATTTAATTTATCTGGTTTATAACCTAGAATTTTATATCTTTTAAGTTATTTCTGATTTATCTAAATTTTATTGTCTAATAATTAAAATTTTTGAATTTGAAAAGACTATATTCTGACAAATAAAAGTATGATTGATATGCAATATTAACAAATTCTTGACCACATCCACATATAGATTACAAAAATATAGCTATTAAGTATATAGGTATCCATCGTAAGAATTATAGGCGGTTATGATAGATACAACTAAAAAATCTCATCCTTCGACAAGATAATAGCCTATAATATATATCAAAATTTTAGATCGATTATTTTATAAAGAATTCAAAAAATCATGCTGCTATTTCTTGTTTTCAAAAGAGCTACCAAAGTTTAAAAAATCAGTATTTATCATATCCTATCGGTACCTTAATAGAAAAATTGAATCAATTAGTATAAACTTTACAAGTTTTAAGGATAGATTTTTTTGGTTGGACTCTACAGACTCCAAAAACAATGCATTGTGGGTGTTATTCGGGTCAAAGAACTATTCAGGGATATGGAGTCCGCAGCAGGAACTGATGCATATCAATTCCGAGGAGTTTCTGACGATCTTATTTATGCTACGTCTCAAGGAGACGATAGGACGATCAGTATTTATAAATTCCGACAACACAACAGCCCTTTCCTATGTTCGGAAATTTGGAGGCACTACATCGGCGAAGCTTCTGGACATCACGGAGCAAGTTGGAAAAATTTCCTACTAACTAACACTCGCCCGCAAGTAGCTTACATACCATCGATTCTGAACCCAGAAAATTCCCCAGGCTTACTAACTGCGCAAACAGAATGGTAAATATCAGAACAAATATTTACGACGCAGAACGCTATTTTTGGCCCGCACGACGTGGAACTGTTCGTTTACAACAAGAAAAAGAAGTTGAAATCTTACTTAAGCTGGTTTCCGGATACTAGGGCAGCAGAGATCAACTATCTGTAGTTCAACTAGACTGAGAGGAAGAATCCACACGCTTGCCCACCATGGAACCTAATCTCGGAAGTGGTTTAGATTGTTTTGCGGGAAAGACTGATAGTAACTCTGATTGCTCCTCTATGAAAATCATAAATATTGTTTTCCGATCTGATGAAATCATCAATTTCCTTACCGCTTCTACTTCAAGCGACAGCAATAATTCCCGAACACAAAAGCGGAAAATCGCGTTAACAGAGAACAAAAACTGGTGTCCGATGGCCTGGCAGATCAGCGACGTATCCTCCAAAAGCAAAGTTTATATGATCTTGTCAATGGAATTGTCTTTTCAATCGATCGATGTATCGAGCGTAAATACAGGTAATAACATGTTAAAAAACACTTTCTAGATTGAAGAACCAGCAATAAAATCACCTACGCGATATCAGCACCGCAAGTAGTCAACTACCTAGCTGAAATATACGGAGAAAGTAATTTAATGGTAACCGAAATTCAGGCCTAAAAACATCCCTTTTGATGCTCGTTGATAACACTGAAGAGCAAAAAAGCACCCAAATGTCTAAAAAGCTTTTTTCTGCTCTAGAAGACGCTTAAATTACATCTTTTATAAGGCCTTCAATCTAAATAGCACCAATTATAATAATTTTTCCCGAATTAGGGAATACAGCAGAGCTCTCTGATAAGAACTAAGCTTTGAATTTATGCTGGCTACTAGCTGTTTCAGGATTCCTAAAAGCATCGGACATATACAACATAGATGACTCTAAGACGTTAACTGCTCAAGAAATATTAAATTTAACAATTATAGCTCCAAACAAGAAGCGCAAAGAACGTCCAATCATTTGCCCTTTCCTAATCAGTAGACTCACTGATAAAATTTTATGCCCAGTTTACGCTTACGAGGTAATTAAACAAAGGATAGCTCAAACTAATTGCCCGAGCCCACATATCAACAACAGTTCAACTATAGTTAATAAAATCTAAGATACATAAAGAACCATTCGAAGTCCCTCACTGTAGAAAGCATAACCAGCTATATACTCTCGCTTTCGGGACTCATAAGCCGCCCACTGAACACCCCCAATACCTAAGGCACGCACGATTAGGGCAACCCATCCATCATATGCAGGAGTTTCTGTTGACGTTAATGTCATGCACGTATTCTTTCAAATTATTCTATGTTTGAATCTTATTATAGACTCACTAGAAGCTCCAATAGCAACCTAAATTAGTTTATTTTGTCTCTGAATTAACTTAATATGTCTCCTTTCTGAAATATAATGTTATTATTGTTCGAGCTCTTTAGGGCGAATATCAATATATGTTATATGAGGAGAGGAGAAATATTAATTGCCGCCCGCCCTCTACCATCTATCTTTGCTGAAAGATGATAAGGATATCACATAGGCGTACTTTAAAATTTATCTATAAAAGAATTTTTTTTTAGTTCATTTTATTGCGCTTATTTTTTATTGACTTGTAATTTTATTTTATTATTATCCAATAAGATGATAACATTTAATATTTATCCTCTCTTCGTATAATTATATTGATATTTGCTCTAAAGAGCTCAAAAAATAGTAACAGAGTTTGAAAGCGTGATTTGGCGGTATTTTTTTAGGCCCTTCAAATCACCTCTTTTATGAACAATGGCTATTACTGATCCGCCATTAATAGTGTTCCACTTCTGCATTTCTATTTCTTTATTGAAGATATTAAATAAGTGATTGGATATTCTGTATTTGAATTTTTTATAGAATTCGAAACTAAAGTAATCAGGCCTGGTGATTTTTTGTTGGGAGATTCTTCTATAGCGCTTATTATTTCGTTTCACTCAATTTTTTTGTCTAGAATTTTTTTTTCTATATTGCTCAGTTTATTTTTTATACATTCAATGAGTCTCGGATGGCTGTTACAGTCGTGACCTATCTTTTAAATATTGAAAAATAGAAATTGTGCAAAATTTTTCTTATTTATGTATTATCTGTCTCTAATTGGTTATTTATATTTCGCAAAACGGATATTTTTTGCTTTTTTCTCTAGACTTAAGAGTTACAAGAAAATAATTATTCGAATTTTCTCCTTTTTCAGCCTAATTAGACCCTGAGCAAACTATTATCCCATACTATTTTTCTTTCTTAATCTTAGTTCTTTTTCGTTTGACTCCAGTTCTGAAATGTATGATATTTTATTTTTAGTACTAATTCTTTCATTCAGAATCATTTTAATAATGATTTTATTGGCTTTTTTTATATTATCATCTTTTTCATTTCGAAAAACTGTTTTTCTAGATTTAATAAATGATTTTTTGCATCTGTTTTTCATAGTGACCCTATAGTTTAGTATATTACACTTTTTTTTTTTGTTTAGTTTAATTTATTAATGAAATAGTAAAATTATATGTGAGCTCTAGGTAAAAGTAAGAGTAAAAATAAAAGTATTAAAATCAAAGATGAGACGGTAGGAGAGGCACAGTTAACTATTGTTAAAGGTGACTTTCCCGCATGGCTCAATAGAAAACCAATTGGTTTTTATTTTGTTCCAGGTGTCTCTTTTTTTCAAGTGTTTAGAATCTCTTCTGATTTTTTATTTAAGGTCATTTTTCCACCTAAGGAAGATCCCTTCTGCTGGTAATATATTATTAGCTAATGCGGCTTCAGTTTTGGCCCTGCAGATATTCCATATGGCTAGGCCATACAGGATCTCTATATTAGGTAAATTGTTTTTAAGTGGCTCTAAAAAATCAAATATTATATCCACAGTCATTCTACTGGCTAATCCAGTATCGATAGTAGAGTTAGTATATATAAACTGGCTAATAAGCTTCCAGAATTCATTTATTCTTCTACAGCCGAAATAAATGTGTAGTATATTTTCTTTTCTTTATTTGCATGCTTTACATTCCTGTGATTGGTCAAATCGACCTTTATTCCATATTCTTAAATTTTCGCCTGTTATTAGGGCATTATGAAAGAGAAAATACAAATGACTAATCATTTTTGGCTCTAAATCGACTCTATGAATTTTCATCCAGTTAAATACAGGTTCTATATTTGTTGATTTTCCTATATATTCCCATTTCGGTTGAACTAATAGTTCTTTTCTGAATTTTCCATCTATTGATTTTCTTACTGTAGAGTTTCTCAATTCGTCTATTGGCTTATTATTAATCGAAAAGATTGATTTTGGAAAGAAATAGCCAGGTGTATAATCTCTACCAAACAAATTAGCTTTCTTTACTGAATTTATATTTATAGTTATATAGTTGTTTTTTATATTAACAATGTATATGTGCTGTAAGTTATTGTCCCAAATAAGCTCGCATTTACGTATGAATTCTCCACAGTTGGATACTCCGTTTTTTGATAGCCAATTGAGATTTTTTTTTGATATATTTGTATCTAACAATGTATTTATTTTACTTAAGCCTAGAATTTTAATATTATCGTATGGCCAATTAATGTAATCAGTATTTTTGATTTCAAAGATTGTATTTGCTATTTTGAAAGCTGCTTTCCAAATAGGCGGAAGCTTATTAATATTTTTTATTTTATTATTCTCAATAAGCAGATCAATTGCGTTATCATTTTCAGTGTGTATTTTGGATAAACATTGGAGGTTGTCTATTGCTAACTTTGTCCATATTTTATCCTTGTTGTTAATTAGATCTAAATACCATTTTAAGAAGATAGCTTTTGATTGGGATTCGACATTTAGCAGCCCCAATCCGCCATTCATTTTATCTAATTCAATTGTATCAATTTTTATCTGGGATTTTCTATTGTTCCATATAAATTTGTTGATTTTATTCTTAACCAATAATAAAAAGGGTTTATCAAAAGGGATTACATGTGCGGAAAACCACAACTTTGAGAGTAGAAATATATTAACCAGTAGTATTCTTTCTTTTATTGATAGTTTTCTATTTTTCCAGCTTGCTATTTTATTCGATACGTTATTAATCAACGAATCTTGTGTTTCTTTTATTGCGATTCCATTTGATGTAAATAATATCCCCAGATATTTAAATGTTTCATTCGAAAAGATGCATGTATTTTCCAGCCAGTTATCTCTTGGCGAACTAATTTTAACATATATTGTTTTTTCTCCATTTATTTTTGCATTTGAGGCAAGCGAATGAACTTTAAGCGTGGAATTCACTGCATTTTCGTCAGCTTTATTTTCTATTTCTATCAGTAAATCATCTGAGTAGGCCAAAAGTTTAAATCTATTACTGGCTAAATGGATTCCATTTATTTTCGTATTTAATAAAATCAAAAGTGGTTCAATTATGATATTATATAGTATTGGAAATAGTGGATCTCCCTGTCTAAAGCCTTGCTTTATTTCTATTGGGCGAGTTGATTCTCCATTTATTTTTACTAATGTTTTGGGGTTGAAATACAAGAATCTTATTCTATTAATAAATATTTCGCTGAACCCAAAGTTATGTAGGCATTTAAATAAATAGGCCCAATAAAATCTATCGTAGGCCTTTTCTTGGTCTAATATTTGTAAATATCCATTAGTGTTATTCAGGTTATTAACACTATTTTCAATTGGGAAGTTTGTGGAGAGTACATTGTCAAATATACTTATTTTTTTTATGAAGCCTGTTCGATATTTTTTTATCAATCCTCCGATTACATTTTGCATTCTATTAGTTAGAATTTTAGTATATATTTTTTCATCTGTGTTAGATAATGTTATCGGCCTGTAGTTCTTTAGGTTTTTTAAGTCTCCTTTTTTTGGAATTAATGTTATGATCGAACCGCCACTCAAATCATTCCATTTTCCCATTTCTCTTTCGTTATTAAAAATAGCCTTTAATTGTTTGGCGATTATATCATTATTCATTTTATAAAACTCAAAAATCATCCCATCAGGGCCTGAAGATATATTATTTGGTGAATCTTCTATCGCCCTTGTTATTTCTTCATTTTCTATATCTTTATCTAATTCTGCAGATTCTGCTGTTGTAATTCTATTTTTTATTTGCCGCAGTAATAATGATTGGCTATTGCTGCATGTTTCACCATTCTCAAATAATTTGGAGTAGAATATATGACACATATTCTCAATATCTTCTTTATCAGATTTCAATTCGCCATTTTCATCGATTAATTGGTCGATTGCTTTCATATTTTCTTTCGATTTGAGTAAACCAAAAAAGTATTTGTTTGACTTTTCATTTTTCCCCGCCCAATTGGCTCGAGATCTTACTATAACCCCATTTAGTAGTTCTTTTTTAATTTCGGCTATTTTATTTTCATTGGATCTTATTTCTTTTCTATACATATTGAGAGTATTTTCGCTTATATTACTATTATTTAATATTTTATAATAAATTTTATTTGTTTTTTCCAAGGATTCGATTGATTTTTTTATAGATTGAACTCTTTCATATTTTATGTAAATACCTTTGCATTTTTCTTTTTTATTGTTCCAATCAATAAGTGTTTTGCAAGTTTCTTTTAGTGCATTATTTATTTTAATTGAGGCTTTATTATTTTCCAATAATTTTGAATTTAGCTTCCAATTTCTTGTACTCTTTTTCTATTGGATAATAGTTAATTTTAAAAGTTATACATTTATGGTCGGAGAATTCTAATGGGTCAATATTAGTAATCAAACAATTATTTATAGATTATTTTGTTAAAAAAACATGATATATTCTGAATTTATACCTACCAGCATATTCTTGCCATGTGTAAATGGTTTCGCCTTTAATTAATTCGCTTATTAAATTTTTTAGATTTAGAGGCTTTATTAGTTTCTCCATATTTTCCCATTCTTTTGTTTTTGTAATTTTTTGAGGATACCTATCATGTTGTTCATCTTCGACCATATTCATATACCCCATTATTATTAGTTCTTCATCTTTTTTTTTATTGGATATTAAATTTTCTGAAATAAATTCTATAAATATCCTTTTGTCTTTTTTATTGTTTGGTAGGTACAGATTTACAAGTTTTATTTTTTCCTTTTTTTTGCCCTCAATTAGGGTAATGTTAATTCTGCCTTCAAAGAAGGTATTTTTGTTAATGATATTATAATCATCGCTATTAATAATTGTGGCAGTGTATTTTGACCATGATATTTTTCCGTTCCAGTAATTGGACCAAAAAGGCATGTCAGCTTTTAAGATGTTTATTTCTTGTAAGCAGAATAAATCCGATTTGACCAACCTTTTTAAATATGTAAAAACCCTGCCCTTTTTCTTGTTACAGGATATTCCTTTAACGTTAAACGTTGTTATTTTTATCTTTTCCATTATTATTTTTCCCATTTTTTTGTTCGATTTTTGATATGTTTTTTTTTTGTGTTCTTCTTTTCCATTCTCAAATAAAATTTAAAATTAGTTTATTTCCATCTCTACCTCTCTAGAAATGTCTTCTTCCTCATTTACCCTTTTTTCTACGATCTTTTCTTTTACAGGCAAATTTTTTTGGATGGACGCTTTCCCACCTGCGTCGATATATCCACTTGTTTTCCCGATTTTCTTTGTTTCTAGAAATTGAGGTGTGTTATTTATTTTATTTTTTTGTATATTCTTAATTTTTTAAATTTTATTGAAGGTACTTCTAACGTTGGTATTTTTATTTTTATATTTTTGCAGTCTTTTTAGGGTTGGGATTGAGTATATATCTCTTCTTGTTATATTTGTATCTTCCGATTCAGAAGCATTGCATATATCAGATAAGTTTTTTTCTATTTTTTTTACGAAATTATTTTTTGTTCTTTCCGATTTTTTATCGGTTTCATTTATCTCAATGCTAGATTCTGGGTCTGTTTTTGGAGGATTGTCCACAGGTTTCGAATCAACGCCCAAGGATATAACTTCCCTGCTTTTATCACTACTTTTACTATTTGCAATAGCAGTAAGCTTTTCTTATCTATGTTTTCTGTACTTATTTATTGAATAAAATTTTTTTGGATTTTTTGGATTTTTTGGGATTGACACCCTATTTCTTTTTTTTTGTTTATCGATTTTACCTTTTAAATCTTCACATGGTATTTCCAGTGTTCTTCTTTTTTGCAATAAGTACAAATTGATTGGGCTCCTTTCCACAGTAATAGAATTTTAACGCCCATTATCACCAATGAGGGAGGAAATTGGCTATCTTTTTTAGTTTTATAATTAATTTTAATGCTTTTTGATGGGAACGCATTAATTTTTTTATATCTCAAGGCAGTAATATCAAGAACTTCCCCTATTTTAGAAAGTTCATCATATGCTTTTTTGGCTACTTCCCAGACGCTTAAATCATTATATGATGGTATAGTAATGTTTTTGAATTCCTCTGAGTATTCTGTGGTTTCCAGAATTTCCATTTTTTTTCCATTATAGGTTATATTATTTTTTTAGCAATTACGAAACCAATACTGTTTATGAATTTTAAAAACAAAACTTTTCTTCGGATGTCAATTTCAAAGCATGTTTGGATTTCTCCAAATTGAGTTAGTATATTTTCTACGAAATCGTCAATATTTTGTTCAATTTCTCTTATAGATAATGCTAACTTTAGGGAAGTACCACCTAGGCACGCTATTTTCCTTTGTCCAGGATCATTCCCTGTTGTCGCCTTAAACAACGATACTGGTATGAAATTATTTTCGTTTTTTTAATTTTTATCAGGGGGTTTAATTCTAGAGCTAAATACGTTAGCCCAACTTGGGGGTTGTCCATTTTGGATACTTTTATTCGTAGTATCCATTTTTTGCTTTCGTTTTTCAAGGAAATATACTTTAAACTTTTTAAATTGATTTTATTGGTCGGTTTACTTTTTTTCCTTTCAAAAGAGAGAGAGAGTATATTACATTTTTAACACAGGATTCTATTAATATATTTGGTTTATTTTAAATTATTTTGTAATTTCGAGTTAAGTTTACAATAGCTATTTTTGTGAGCTTTGAATTCAAAAAATAATAATTTATTTCAATGGTAACATATTTATGCTCCAAGAATTTAGTTCCTCTGATGTCTGCTATTTTTGATCTTTTTAGAAATCCGTTTGGTAATAATATATGGTCGATTCTTGATTTAGATCTGACAGCATAATTTTCACACATATAAACATACTAATTGGGTAATAATTTGGTGATTTCATTTAAGTTGATTTTGACAATTATGTAATCAATATTTTCCCATTCGCTACGAGTTGTTGATTTAGGAGGGAATCTGTATCTATACTTGTTCTCCACCACGTTCAGATCCTTTATCAGTATTAGCTCTTCATTTTCATTTGTTGTGCTTATTAATTTTTCGTGCAAAAATTCCAGTAGAATCTTTTTTTCCTTCTCGCTATTGGATACATAAATAATTAGTATTTTTTAGGCTGTTTTTATTGGATTTGATTACTTTTAGGATATTTATTCTTCCTTGAAAAAATATGGTGTTTTTTTCTATTATGAAACTGGGATTCTTCACAAAATACCCCCAATCATATGTTTCATACACCCATTGTGAGTTTCATACCCCCATTTCTAGATTATAATAAAAGAATATTGGTCAAAATTATACCCCCAACAGGATAAAATAATTAATAGGATAATAAATACCTGTTAGATATTATTAAATCAACTATAATCAAGATTAAAACTTTTTTATCAATACATAACCATAATCAAAACCAAATGCGAAAAAAAACTATATTTAGATTTAACAAATATTTCTATAATACTTATATATAAATATAACATATAAAAAATAAAACATAACTTTAAAAATATTGACTCAAATACAAGTACTCGATTACATCAACCAACATCTACGATTCGAAACTTTACACCAAATATAACTACTCGATTTCATTAACCAACGTCTACGATTTGTAATCGTCTACAAAAATTTTCTACTCAAGCTATTATTTTTAACCATCTCATTAACTTTATCAACACCAACTAATTTCACATATATCGATAATCAATATCAATTTACGACAAAACTATTCAATCATAAATATCTTTCACCCGTCTTTGTTTACATCCTCTATCTTCTTTATTAATTCGTCATATCATTCATTGTGATTTGGTTTATTTTTTAATTCTGAATTTTTTTATTTTTACACTTTTTTTAATTCTTTAATTAATAAATTTATTTAATGGTCAATATCTTTTAAATAATTCTTTATTTAGTATTTTATTTTTTATATTTCTGAAATCAATTTTATAATTTTCACTCATAATTTTCTAATTATGAGAACACGTTCTTATGTATTGTCCAATTTTTTTACACTTACCGTCCTATTCAATTTCTTTTGTATTTTATCTGCAATTGATGGTATTCTTTTGTTTTTTTTGTTTCTGTTTTTCACTATTCTATTATATGGTGGAATCGTTTTTCCGGCGTTTAATGACAGTAAATCTACATTTTCGATTTAGTTACTATACGCTCTTTTTAAGTTCGATGTAAACTTTGCCTCATGAATCAATTCTATATCACTATTTCCTGTGAGGTTTAATACTGCATAGAAATGGCAACACGGAATTCCAAATTCTTGTGGTATATTACAAGAGCATGTTTTTTCCTCAAAATTAACAGTTCGATATTTAAAATCTCCGATTTTATATTGCACCTCATATGTATTTAGATTGGTAGTGTATAATATTTATAATCTTTTTCGCCCGTAATTAGAGCTTTCTAGTTTTTGTTTAATTTCTTTTGGCGCTAAAGAATCGATGTTTTTATATAAATAATATCTTAATACATAATTTCATTTGATTTCTGTATGTATGAATATAGTATCATTAATGGCGCTTGTTTTCTTATATTTTTAATCCAAGAGTTCATTGACTCAGATATGTTAGATGTAACATGTCCGTATCGAGGACATTTTACAAATGGACTTGCCCATTTATCCTGGTTAATTCCAGATAAATAGTTATATATATCATCATTAAAGTTTTTAATATCATCCATAGTTTTATAAAATTCGATTTTACTCTTGAATTTTCCTGCTTTTCGTATCAATCCTGCAGTATTCATTTTTAATCGAACAATTATGTTTTTTTCTATTTGTTTTACACAATATGAATGGGTTACAGATAGTAGATGATTCTCGCAAGCGTTCAATATACCTTTATCTCTGTCACTATTATTACCAAATTCGATACAAATTTAAATTTAAGAGCTATCTGTAGCGATTTTAAAAACAAATTCCAATATTTGGAATTTTCATTAGGACCTAAAGCTAATGCTAGTGGAAATATTTGACAAGCACCATCAATTCCTGTTGCGCACATAAATAATCCTTTATATGTACATGTAGTGTGACATGTATCGATACCAATAAGTGGAAGGAATTTGTTAATTTTTTTTTTTTGAAGTGCTAGGAGCAATAAAAGCATAACCAAATGTATTTTCTTGCTCTAAATAGTCTGTTACTGCTCCTTGATTTTTTTCGGTGTTCCAATTTAAATATGGAAAAATTAGATCATATCTTGACAGTTCAAATAAAATTTTGTTTTTATCAATAGTTCTTAAATTTTTTTACATAGTTGAGCGCTTAACATTTACTCCTTTTAAACTTTTTACACTATGAATTCCATTAAATGTATTATAATTCAAAATTCCATTATATTCGTTTGAAATTGCATTATTAATAAATGAAACCCGAGGTGCAGGATTATTTTGGTTGCATTCAGGACTAATAATATTGCTTAGGTAAAACTTTTTATCAAACCGCTTCATAATTCGAACTCAAAAATGACAACTTCTATCTTTACAGTCAGCAAAAATTTTCCTATTATCGCTATTTTTTATAAATGCTTTCTATTAACCTCAACGCTATATTTTGTAAGCCATACAATAGCTTCAAGCTTTGTTTCAAAACATTTAGGAAATTCAAATATATCATTTGTAGAATTAAATTTCTTATTAAATAATAATAAAATTTTTATTGATTATGCAAATCAAACAATTAAATATTGTATGAATAATTAATTTATATTCAAATTTTGAACAATATTGAATTAATATAAATCAATTAATAATTCTATAAATACAAAAACCTAATAATTGAGATCGATAATATAATTAATGAATTATATATCCATAAATAAGATAAAATAAATCTAAATAGTGATAATAGTGATAATTTTCTTGGGTAATAAAGCTAAAATATAATATCACTTGAATCTAGATTAAATGTATAAAATTAAAATATAGTGAGAAAATAAAAACTTAAAAATCGAAAATATTAGCAAAATTATTATAAAAAATATTAAATGAAAGCTAGATTAGATTATTTCAAATAATTAT
>LSSN01000723.1:0-16346 GCA_001970855.1 Smittium culicis | reverse complement strand
TTTAATAATAATATATTATACGCAAGTAAAAACGAATAAATAAAATAGCGTAAATTATTCAACAAATATGGGTTCGGAATAGATCTATTGCAAGTACCTTACAAAGGGTGTTATTAGAGAAATATTCTCAAATATATTTCTTGCGATCTTAATCATAATCAACATTAATTAATAAATGGAAAAGTGTTGTAGAGTAAATTTGTGTGTGTAATATTTGTGGGTTTTTATGATTAAGCTCAGTTTTTATTTTTAATTCGGGAAATGTTCCTGTTTTGTAAACTATAATATATGTGGAAATACTCGATTGATAAGCGGCGTGTACAATTAAAACCAGGAAAATCCTGAAATTTAAATTAAAGCATCTAATAAATAATGAGTGGAATTTGCTGCGACAAAAATGTGTTACCAAACTGGGACTGTGTTTTTATTGTAAAGGAATAAGATACAATTTTAAAAGAATATTTGTACATTTTTTGCTTTAGATTTACTACTAAATTGAATAATGGGTAAGAAAATCAGCCTACATAATCGATTGTATTTGATATCAGTGCCATTTTTAAAAGATATATTAATCTCACTTACTTCATTAAGCCAACTTTTTAAAGATATAGCTGATATAAGAGTCTTTAGCTACTATCGACAAATTTATTGAAAAAATAGTTTTATCGAAAAAGAGCAACACTTTTTAAATGGATATGGTCAATAGTTTTAGCAAATGAAAAGCACAATTGTTTTAATACAATGGGGGCAACGTTTAAAGCTGACAAGTAGAGTTAATCTCCAATTCTAATTACCCAATAGCATATACAGGGTTCATACAATGTGGAGCTGAGCAAAAAAGCACAAAGAACGTAAAGCTAAAATAACTTTATTTATAAAGTATTAACTCCAATACACGCTTGACCAAACTTGAGATAATTATCAAATAAATCCCACAAGAAAATCTATTAAACAAAATGACATCTAGAAGCACGCATCCAGATCCTGCATCCAACCTTCCTAACTTCAATATCAGTATTGAAGATATTAATACCAAGGCTGATGAACTTATTGCCAAAGGTAAAGCTGTTCATGACCAAGTAGCATCTGTTTCTTTGGACGACATTTCTTTTGATAAAGTCATCGTTCCTTTGGCTACATACGAAAATGAATCTATGGTTGACTATTCTACTGTAACTTTCCTTCAACACGTATCTACCGATAAAAATATCAGAGATGCTAGTATGGAAGCTGAAAAAAAACTGGAGGTAAGGTTTATTCAGTCAAAATGAGTTCATGTGCCCAATAAATTAATCATATTCTCATTTTATTTCTATTTAGGAATTCCATATCGAGAGTCAAATGAGAAGAGATGTTTACAAAGTCATAAAAGCCCTGTTTCAATCCAAAGAAAAATGGGTAGATCGCTGTAGCGAAGACAAAAGACTTTTGGAAAAAACTGAGCGCTCATACAGGAGGAATGGCTTAGATTTGCCTGATGAAGGCCTCAAAAAGCTTATGGAAATCAAAAAAAAGATGTCCGAGTTAACAATTAAATTCGGTAGAAATATTAGCGAAGGTGATGCCGAAGTTTTGTTTACTCTTGAAGAACTTGATGGTTTGCCCGAAGATTTTATTAATTCCAAAAAGAAAGTAACCGTAGATGGCGTTGAAAAATACACTGTTACCACAAAATACCCTGATTTATTTGCCGGTAATTTATTATATTTTAGGTTTATCTTTTTCCAAAATATATGTTCTTCTTTAAGCCAATTCCTATCCATTATGCAATAGTTCTCGGAATGGCCAATAGAGAGCTCACCAGAAAAACTCTATTAATGGCTGAAGAAAGAAGATGCAAAGAAAATATTGATATTCTTACTGAGGTTTTAACTTTATTTTATTATTTGTTATAATTAATTATTCATAAACAATCATTTAGATATTTTAATCTTTTTTTATTCTCAATGTAGACTGTTAAGCTTCGACTTCAATCTGCCAAAGTAAGAATCTCATAATTATTTTATATAAACATACTCTGTAGCCTTATTTGATTTTATTTCAATAGGTTCTATCATATAAAACTCATGCAGAATACGTTTTAGAATTAAAAATGGCTAAAGAAGTTGGAAAAGTCATCTACGTAAGAATTGAGAATTTACTTTTAAAAATTAACTATTCATAATCTGTTTACACTTATTATTTTTTTTAGTTTGAGAAAAATTTACAAAGCTTGCTGGAACCACTTGCTGAAAAAGAAATTGAGTCTTTGCTTGAAGTTAAAAAAGAAAATAAATTCTTGATAAGCTCAAGCGAAAATATATTCTCTTGGGACAGCAAATACTACTTTAGAATTTTGAAAGAAAGGCTTTATAACGTTGATGACGAAGAAGTAAAACAGTACTTTTCAATCAGCCAAGTAACTACAGGTCTTTTGGAAACTTATCAAAAAATGCTTGGACTAACATTCACGCAAGTTGATAACTCCACTGGATGGCACAAAGGTAATTCGTTCGTGTGCTTATTTGTAATTTCATTTATTCGATTTATCCAAAATGATCGTAATGCACATTAGCTCGCCAAACTAACTATAAGTTCCGCATCTTTTTAACTTTTCTATTTGTAGATGCTACTCTATATACTGTTGTGGATACTAAAACCAAGGACTTTGTTGGTCACTTTTGGATGGATTTGCATCCCCGTGAAGGTAAATACAATCATGCGGCATGCTGGTCACTTAGACCTGGATTTGAAAGAGCTGATGGAACTCGCGAGTATCCAATTTCTGGAATAGTTGCAAACTTCAGCGAACCAACAGCAAAAAAGCCTTCTCTTTTGAAGCACAATGAAGTCGTTACCTTTTTCCACGAATTTGTAACACAATTTATCCAATCTAAATTTTTGTGTATTGATATTCACAGCCTAATTAAATTTTCTTGTAAAAATCTTGATAGGGTCATGTTATGCACAATATTTGCTCTAAAACCAAGTGGTCAAGACTACATGGAACTAATGTTGAAACAGACTTCGTTGAGGCACCATCTCAGATGTTAGAAAATTGGTGCTGGCAGCCCGAAGTTTTGCAAAACTTTGGAAAGCACTACTTAACAGGAGAGCCTATTCCTGAGCAACTTGTTCATCAGCTAATCAAGACTAAGAATTTGGGAGCAGGCTTATTTAACCTTCGCCAAATATTTTTTGGATTGTTTGATATGGCAATCCATAACACTGAATCTGAAGACATTGATATTAACGAAATTTACTCTACTCTTCGCAAGGAAATCTGCAAGATTGATGTAGGCGAGGAAAAAACATGGCCCGCAGCAACATTTGGGCATATGATGGGAGGATATGACTCAGGATACTATGGCTATATGTGGTCTGATGTATTTAGTGCTGATATGTTCTACAGTAGATTTTATAAACAAGGTCTTTTCAACGAGAAGTCCGGTATTGACTATAGAAATGAAATTCTTTTGCCTGGAGGCAGCAGGTAACTTTTTTTTAGTAATTCTTATTTTTTAAAGGGAGTTTTATTTAATATTATTTCTTATTATTTATTTTTTTTAGAGATGCAATGGAAAGTTTAGTTGCATTTCTCGGTCGCGAACCAGAGATGGAGCCATTCCTCCGCTCTATTGGAATGAAATAAGTTAACACAATTTCGTATACCTTGAATTCAAGCGCTTTTCATTATTATACATTTTTTTACAGTCGTACAAACCAATTTGATTATATTAAAATAATAATTTTCTTTTATTCTTTTTTTGTGGCTATGCAATTAAATATTCTTTTTTTTCATCTTAATTAAACTGGATAATTATTACTATTAACTTGTATGCTATAGATTGGTTTCATTGAATTTGTTAACCTATTAGCTGGTCACAGTTTTTGTTTCATTAAATCATATACTAATGTGTATATTTATTTAATTTGAATATAAATTATAGAGTATAAAATATCATTTAAATGTATTAAAAAGTTTCTAAAAGGATAAATTTTTGAGAAATTTTTTCATAGTAAATTCAAATGTTTCCAAAAACACATCTCATTGGATGAAGTTTAATAAATCAAAAATTGATCTTTTATATTTTTTTTTAATTTTTTTTTTTTCAAAAGTGCAAGAAATAATAGCTTTCAGTTTCTTTATAGCTTATTGGTAATATAATTTACAATAAATTAGATTGACACAAGTAAAAGATGGGAGCTAATAAAAGATCTGCAGGCGAATCAGCAAACAATGGAAAGCGAAATAAGTCTTACCACGCCAGAAAGGTAATTTCTTCTTTTGATACTCATATACTTTTCCATTTTACTTGCGAAAACTAGATGAATAAACAAATATGCATACCATTTTCAAAATTTTAGACAGAACAAACAACAGCAAATTTAGGATTGAGCGTAGGAGATAGAGGCGTATATATAACTTCTGAAAAGGGAAAAGAGAAGAGTAGCTGTCGCGAAGTAGTCAAGTTGCTGGAAAGAGTACGCACTTTAAATAATCAAATCTTATTTCCTAAAAAAATACAACAGGGAAACCTTTATACTACGAATAATACTATAATCCGATATTGCTACAACTCTAAAATTCTAACCTTTATTTTTTAAATTGATGTAGTATGTAGCATTACATTACCCAGAGCTAGCCAAGGAAGAGCCAAAATCCGACGAGAAAGAACAGGAAGAACTGACCATCGAGGAGATGGTTAAAAATGAATTAGCAACTATTAATTCAGAGAAAGGAAAACCAAAAGATTCGATTTTTAAGCAAATTGATACCAAGATTACGTGCATTAGCTTCGTAACTTGTCCAGATACTATCGATATAAATTTTCTCGTTAAAGAAATCATGCAAGACATCGCAAAAAACAAAAAGAAAGATACCAGATTTACAAATAGACTGATTCCGTTTTCAAACGTCTGCACGGCAAATTTTAGCGATATAGAGGCGGCAATTAAGGCTGCTGGAAAAGATTATTTAGATAACAAAGATCTTGCAAATAAGCGATTTATGGGCGTAGTTAAAATAAGAAACAACAATACTGTGAACAAAGAAGAAATTATTAAAGCTATTGGATCTATTTTTGCTGAAAATCATTCTGTCGATTTAAACGATCCTGATTTCACAGTTATTGTTGAAGTTTTCAGAGTAAGCTTAAATCACTTTAAGTCAAATATTAATGTTTTTTTTTTTTTATTTTACATTATGGAATTGTGTATCCATTTCACTCATTTTCGTTATACATACATAATCAATCAAGTTTTGACTTAATTTAATAATATAAAATGTATTTTAACTTTTTTTACTTTAATATTTCTCATTTGTCTATAGAACATCTGTATAGTTTCAGTTCTTACCGATTACGTTATTTTGAGAAAATTCAACATTTTTGGATTATTCTCTGATGGGTTTGCTGAGCCTAAAAAATCTATTCATTCTTCGGAACCCAAAGAATAAAATCATTCATAAGATCAATAAGTCCTTATTTTTTCCATCTTATCTAATTTTCTTAAGCCTGCATTGAGTTTGATTCAATTTCAGCTTTTTAATAAATATTAAACCTTATTTACTATAGAAAGAACCCATTTTTTTTACAAATAGTTACATTTATTTAAAGTAATAAAACTTTCTTGTTATTATGCAAAAAATCAAAAAACGAATAACCCTTTTATTTGATATATATACAATCATATTCGAATCTTAATCTCATAGGATAGGAGTTATCTGTTTACTTCAGCGTTAAATCTAGAAACTTTAATGTTTGACAATTTGTATGCTCGTAAGTCTAATAGTGGTATATCTGGAAATTTTTGATCATCAGGAATATCAATATAACAAAGTAAGAGAGTCTAAAAAAGGTGTAACAATTTGATAAGTAAATTTTTTATAATTTAAAGTTGAGCAAAAAATACTGAGGATTAAAATATTGAAATTAATTTTAGTATTTAAATGGGAGAACCTTTTTGACTTGAGAGCAAATTCTATTGTATGTATGAAGTAGTCTAAGATCCGAGTTTCCTTTTTTTTGGCTCGATTTGAGCTTGATACTATTTTCTGGATAAACGGGTATGATTTTTACGGCAAACCTATACGATAACATTAATTAGATTGATAAATTTAAATAAGGCAAAAGCTAAAGCTAAATCTATTTATTCTTATAATAATTATCAAAGTCAATAAAAAAGGCGTCATTTGATTACATTGAGTGAGAGGATTGAGGTCCGTCTTTGTATAAGACTATGATTTTTTTAAAATGTAATAAGTATATGAAAAGAAAAAAAACTAGAGTTAAAGTAATACAAGAGCTAATAAACTAAAGCGTAAACATTTTAATAATAATGAAATATACCGAAATCAGTGGCAAATTTTAATCCAGACCTAACAGTCCATCCTTGACTTCTAAAGTAATAGTATGCGACGTATTCAATCAGTAGCGGATGTTCCCAAGTTATATTAGGATCGACAGAGCTTAAAATGATGTTCCAAAGATCATTTATTTTTATTATATTCTAATTCAATTTAACAAATTCTTAAAAAAGTCAGGTCTAAGATTAATATATTAACAAAAATTACATTTTTTTCGTCAAGAACATTTAAGCACCCTATTGCAGTTGACAAAAACAACGTTTCTACTTTAGATAGTTGTAATGGCTCCATAGATTCAGCCTCTTCTAGTGTTACACTATTGTAGCAGCTATCGAGTTCTATGAAGAGTATTATAGATTTAAAGTATAAATATTGAAATAATAATACTATCAGTAAAATTGATCGAACCTCTAGGAATATTTAAGCGTTCAGCTCTTCGTTTCCATGTCAGTTCTTCGACATAAACTTTATTTTCGATTTTCAAAAGATACTTTTCAAAGCGGTTTGACCAAGTAGGTTCAGATCTTGATAAAATTCCTTTTCCATATTTTCCATTGGCCCATAAACAGTTAATGGTATTTTTATCAAAGCACCAGATTGCAACTTGCGAATTAGCGCTATTTTTTTGCGCCTGGACAAGCGTTACATTCAAATTCTTTGCGGGTTTATACTCATGTCCAAAAAAATAGCTAAGCGGTCTTGAATTGAATATTTTGATTGGAAAGTATAAAATGAAGCCGATAATTTTAGCAATAAACCCTTTACTTCCAAAAATAATAAGGAAATTAAGTTCTTTTGAATCAAAGTTTGGCGAAACATCAGTTTCTATATTTTTGGATATATAATTGCCTGAATTTGCATTTCCATTTTTTACGCGGTTTGGGTTTTTTTTGCTCTTTTTTATTATTTTTTGAGAACCAAAACGATTGTTTTCGTTGATGCTTCTGAAGAGGATGGAAATCTTCGAAAAGGGAAGAATTGAATTTACAATCGAAGTCCCGAACAAAGAGCGTTTAGTAATGGGAAAGGGATATGTGTTAATCTCTGGAAGGTTAGACATTTGTTTAAATCGTATTATCTATTAGCGTAGTTCATTATCACTCTAATAAGCTTTATAACAAATATTTTAGAATAAGAGCTGATTAAACTATTCTTAGTAGTATAACTGCATTTCGGCTTATGAAAAAAAATTAAAAAATTAAAAAAAATATTAGAAACAATTAATTTTTAGGATACAAAAACATTTAAATCACAATGATTAGCCAGTCATTATTTAGGGATTTCAAACCGCACATATTTTAGAGCAAGTTATTATTTATTGGCTGAGATGCACCTTACAACGGATTTTTGGATACGAATTTAGGCCAATTATTTAATGCCATAAAATAGACACTCAAAACCCATAAAATAAAGATGTAATAAAAGTTGAATGTTTTCTTTATCAGCTATTCAGACTATAGCTTAATCATTTGCCCCGATTTTCATTACTTATTTATCGCTTTTCTAAACGCATCATTTTTCAAAGTTGAAAAGTTCACAAATTCAACTAAATTGGTTCATTCAATTCATATTATTATTCTTTATTTTTTTTGCCAATTGCAATAAAATTGAAAAATGACCTCCGAATCTGATAAAAGAACACGCAGAATCATCGACAATCTAATTAAGAACATCTCAGATGGAAACTACTATGAATCACATCAAGCCATCAGAACTGTTGTTACTAGGTTATTATACTTTTTAATATTACATATACATTCTTCTGCTGTTGTTAAAAATATATCTGAAACCCATTTCGTAATTTTCGCACTACTAGATATATTAAACAGAAAAAAATTAGCGCTGCAATCGATCTGTCATTCTCTGGAGCTAAAGAGCTATCAAAATACGAACAATGGGGGAGTGTTTCTGATCTCCTCTTATATATGCTGAAGATATATAAGGATCAAGAGATTACAGTTGACGATGAAAGCAAAGGTTATTTTTTATTATAGTATTTAATTTGGTCATTTTATATCCATTCACTAAAAACAATTAATACTTACTTTTTAAATATTTGACTAAATTGTAGATCGAATCTTTGACATCCTTACTGATTTTCCGCCTACCGATAAAACTATAAAAAATATCTTTGATGCAGCTATAAGGTTAGATTTTTTCTTTGTTATATTTTTTTTTAAACAAAATAAAATAAAGTAGAGCATTTTTAATTTAAAATATAATTTACTTTGCTCGTATTACAGTTGGACTATTAAAGCTGAAGATAACCCAAATGGAAACCAGCAGCTCCACCATTTCTTTGGAACGATGCTTTGCCAAGGTACTTTTCTCTTTCTCTTATTCTTATATTACCAATAGCATTATATCTTTTAAGTTTTAACCTCTTCCTATTTATTTTTTTTTATAAAAAAAAAATCTACAGTTTCAGATTTTGAAAAAGCTGAGAAGCACTTGATACATGGAAGTCTCGATAGCGCAATTTTGTATGGAAAAATGTTGTTTGCATGGTCTAGAGACGAGGAGGCTACTGATTTAGGCTTATATGCTTCGAGAGGAGTCTACCAGTAATTGTTTTTTTTTTCTGTTTTTTTTTTTAACTTTCCATTAAAAAATTAACTCCAAATAACGTATTAAAACCTGTTTTGAAAAAAAAAAAAAACTTTTTAGGTATTTGGCCAATGGATTAGTTGAACATGCCTCTGAATGCTTAAAGTCGTTTATCCAAAGCTATAAAGCAGAAAGTTTCGAAGTTGAGAAAAAAACCCTTGAAAATGCAACAAAGTCTATTTCACTCGACTATGCTCCTGACAGTCCTTTGTTAAACTGTTGCTCGCTTGTTCTTGCTGCCGTTAACAAGAGTAACGGCCAACATGACTCTGCAGCAACCAGAACTTTTTTGATTTGTAGAAGAAGGTACTCAACCTTCTTTGGACCCTATGAGGACATGTTTAAATCAGTAAGCTTCTTGAAATACTTATTTTCTTTATCATTATTTCTTTCTCGCTTAGCTTTTTTACAAAAATTTACTTGCGTAATTATTTATTCTAATTATAAATAACCATTTCTTGGTATTTATTCCAATAAATTCACATTGCTAATTTAACATTAAACCATGATAATATTAAATAGCTATTTGACGAAATTGGACAGCTTTACTTTGGCGTCATGATACAGAGACAAGGAAACATTTTTGCAGATCTGATGGGTAGCTTATTCTCAAACAACAACCCAAACACGATTGAAAATTAAATCTATATTGATAATTAAATAAAAATACTTAAATGAAGCCAGTTTTCCATACTAGTTTTTTTATTATTGAAGATAAATCCAGGATTGTTTTATATTTGTTTATTAGCTTAAATAAAAGCGTTTAAACTGACTAGACTTGATACCACTAACATTTTATAATGGATTTTATTTTTTTTGTTATTTTCAAAAGTATTTGGTGGCACAGGGGTCAGGAAACTACGCAATGTCTTACATTGTGTCTACGGTGAGTCAAAGCAAGTTAAATAATCATGCGCTAATGTTTTTTACTAATTAATTCTTATTCTTATTACAAATTCTGGATGGCGAAATCTTGGAATTTCATTGGCTAGATGCACGAGGAGAGCTTGAAGCCTGGATTTTGTTATTTTTTTATACCATCTAAATGGGTAGTTTTTTTTATTCAGGTTGAGAAGCTAATGAAATGCAATAAAAAAAATTTTTTTTTATCCTACTGATATTTTTATTTTGGAGTTTTTATTTAATTAGTCTAATTAGGCGCTAATTTTAAAGGGCTGCGTACAATTTATTATTTTATTTAGGAAGTTTAGTTATCAGCAGAAGTCTATATTCCATTTTACAGGTTTTTTTTGTTTAGCTTCAGCTATTGCTATTTACTTTCTTGCTTCAATTTATCTTATCAGCTACCATCTTTCTCTCTCTCCCCCCTCTCATTATTTTAAATAGGTTTCTCTTTTTTTATTTCAAAAAAAGAATATTTAATCTAGGACTCAATAATAGACATTATATATATAGTATAAAGAAAATATGCCTTCCAACTCTATAAAGATTCTCTCCGGGAATTCGCATCCTGATCTTGCTAAGCTAATTGTCAAGTAAGTGATTATTCTTATGTGAATTAATTTGCTATTTAGAATGTTTTAGGAGTTTTATATTTTGTGCAAAAAAAAAAAAATTAACTAAATAAAGACTCTTTTTGAAATTCAAACGATTGTATAAATAATCGAAAACTAAAAAAGAAAAATTGAGGAAAAAAATATTAAGATTTACAAACATAAATTCATACTTCAAATTATATATATTGTTGATATAGACGATTAGGTATGGATTTGTCCAGGGTAACTGTGACAAAGTACTCGAATCAGGAGACCGCAGTGGTTATTGGAGAATCCGTCCGTGACGAAGATGTTTTTATCATCCAGTCTGGTTGTGACGAAATCAACGACAACTTGATGGAGCTACTGATAATGATCAATGCATGCAAAACTGCATCAGCTAGACGTATATCGGCTGTGATTCCAGTTTTCCCATATGCTCGCCAGGATAAGAAGGACAAATCCAGAGCACCTATCACTGCAAAGCTAGTAGCTAACATGCTATCAGTTGCTGGAGCAGATCATGTCATCACTATGGATTTGCATGCCAGTCAAATCCAAGGGTTTTTCGATTGTCCTGTCGATAACTTGTATGGAGAGCCTTCCGTCTTGAAGTACATTAAAGAAAACATCCCAGATTGGAAAAACGCAGTTATTGTTTCGCCTGATGCCGGTGGTGCTAAGAGGTATTTTTATCTTGAATATTTCCATCAACTGCATTTCAACTAATATTTGCCCCTTTTTTTTGTTTTTTAATGATAAACCAGGGCTACTTCCTTAGCCGATCATTTAGATTTAGATTTTGCTCTAATCCACAAAGAAAGAAAGAAGGCTAACGAGGTTTCAAGAATGGTTTTGGTTGGGGATGTTGCTGGTAAAACTGCAATCCTTGTTGATGATATGGCAGATACTTGTGGTACTCTTGGTCTGGCAGCCAAAACATTAATGGACAACAAAGCTGTTAAAGTGTACGCAATTGTTATCCATGGAGTTCTTTCCGGAAAAGCTTTACAGGTCATTAACGACAGCGTTTTGACAAAAGTGGTTGTTACTAATACCATCCCCCACGAACACAAAAAGGCCATATGCCCTAAACTAGACACTATTGATATTAGCTCAATTTTTGCTGAATCTATTAGAAGAACACATAATGGCGAATCTGTTTCCTACCTATTTGGAAACCTGGCTTAATTGATTATCTTATAGTTTTTTTGTATGCGCATCTGCGCTTTAAGCTAATATCTTTTTCAATACTTTTTTCTATTCTACTTTTAGCTATTTATTCATTTTACTTGCTTCTTTACAAATTCGCCTCTTTATGGCTACCGCTTCTCTTCTAATTTATTCAATTATCCAAACCCCTTATTTATCATTCAAGCACTATTCCTCCTCATTTAATGAATAATAGTATCTCTCTGTTTTCTTATCTATACAAGCTCCTGCCATTAAACTTGCTTCCTTTACATATACTATTATTTAACTCCTTTTTCAGCCTTTTTCGCTTTGAAGCAAAAGCTTAAAATAATCAACTTGCTTCTCAGTCATTGGCTATATGGTCTTTTCGCAGGCATTAATCTCCCTCCAATAGCAAAGTCCCATTACGCCCTCAAAGCCCAAAATTAAAGTTTTCTTTTAGGCATATGTAAATTTACCAAATAATATTATTGGCTAATCATTTTTTCGATTTATTGTTTTAAAAACATGAGCCAAAAAAAATACCTCTGTGGTAATAAAACTTATTTTCAGCTTTGTTTAAACTTAGATACTATGGAAGAAATTAAAAACTTTAACCCATATTAATTAATTGAACCCCCATATTCTTCATTCATTCTCCGATTTATTCCTAAAACCTCTTCAAGTTCGAGGATATGTCATTAATTTCCGAACTTAATCAAATATGCCAGCTGTACATTCAATTTACTTCAAATTTAACTTTTTAAATCTAAATATTACTAAAATACACATCGAATACATTCTATCATTTTTCTTTTAATCCGATTTTATATATTAACTTACTAACTTTAAAAACCCTCGTTTTATATAGCTGTAGAACGTCTCCAGGAAAGTATACTTGCCCAAGATGTGAAATAAAATACTGTTCGCTAAACTGTTACAAAAGCAAAGTATGCATACCCTGTTTATTTATTTATTAATATTTCCTATATTTGAACTATTGCCCTTCCTTTAGTTGAAATTCAATACCATTTTAGATATAACATCTTGTTCGATCGCTTAATATTAGTATTTTTGCAATAAATATAGAATCACATTGATTGCACCGAAAGCTTTTATAAGGATCAGGTACATTCAGAACTTTCTTACGAAAAGCCCGACAAAGAGCAGGCGTCTAAAATTACAAAAATAATAAACAACCACTATAAAGACATGATTGAAAATGGTTAGACACTTTTTTGCTTTGATATTTACCCTCTAGCTCAATTATATCAACAATATCCACCACCCTTTCATCCTTTTTAAATATTTATGTTCTTTTATTTGGATTTAACGTAATTTTACCTGTACATTTCGTGGCTCGATATATCTAGTTGACGAAGATTATTATCATATGGTTGAAGATTTTAGTAACATTGATCTTGGTAAGCATTTATTATATACTATCGCCCTTTAAATATCTTATAATTTTTCAAACATTGCCTCTATTAATAGAAAGCGCAGATTTTGATACAATCTGGTCTTTATTAGACGAAAGCGGGAAAACAGAATTCAAAGAACTATTTGTAAATTTCAACCTCTCTTCAGATCGTGACATAATAATTAACCAAGCACTGAAAAAGTTTAATCCATGGTGGACGGCTCCCAATGAGCCCAAAATAAAAGTATTAGACGATTTGCCAACCGATACAAATAATCTAAAGTCTGATGATGAAAATATAGATTTATTTGAACTGGATGACTACGACGACGAAAAAGAAGCTGAACTACAAGCATCTTATGACAAGCGACCAAAAATAATTACTGATATTAAAGAGTTCAACCTGATTACTAAAGTCCGCCCAAACCCACTTGTTTTTAACCAACTTGTTGGAATAATGTAGTTTCCTTTATGTATCTGATAAAATCCATCTAACTTTTATTTAATAATATTTTCTAACCCCTATTACATTTTCATTTATAATTTTACTATGCTTAGGATTGCTTATATTTTCACATATCGCGAGTTTATGGGTGATTTAGACATCTTCTTGAATGATAGTATATCAAGCTTATACTCGCACGCACCATTTTTGTTTGAAAAAATATCCCCTGTATTTAAAAACATCGAAGAACCGATACTACTTGTCTTGTCAAACAACCAAAACGTAATTTTTTATTTCTTGATTATTTACTATCACTTTTCTTTTACTCTGGATTAAATTTATCACCGTTTATATATCTAGCTAAATAATGAATCAAAACTGATTTATTTAAACGACTTGGAACTGCTGTTACTTGATAAAAGTGGGCCCATAACTGTATTATCACACATACACTCAGCTTTTTTAAATTTTATAACTCAAAATTCTGTATACAATATACAAAAATCTAAATCCACCAGTAATTCTGGGTCTATAGAAGGGTCCCATTCTAACTCAGGGACCATAAATAAAAGTTTAGCTAAGCTAGTTCAATACACTAAAAGGGCTGTCAAGAAAACTGAATATTTCCTATCTCTTTTATCAGATATTACAACAAACTCTAAAAGCTCTATTACATCAGAGGAGTACTCCATTTTCATACAACTGTCTGTGTCTTTTTTAAAGAGTATGATAACTAAAATGAAGATTGAATCGGATCAATTTAAAAAGGACTCTTCGAACCATCTTGAAAACCAACCAAAAACAAACCCTTATTCTACAGAGCCTAAAATCCAGCTACTGAATTAGACTTTTTTTACACCACCCTACCAAATATTTTAATCTTTATATAATTTTTTTTACCGTTATTATACTGCTACTTGTGCATCTACCCTCCCATTGAATATTTAATAATAAACGTAACTTTCTGTATTTTTATTTACTTGGCTATCTATATAATGGCAAACCACAGATATGTTTGTGTAATGTTATTAATAGAAAATTGTCGATGTGTTTTGTATTTTATTATTAGCTTAATAGCTAAGCTACATTTTATAAATAATATCTAGTTGATCAAAGTAGTTGTGAAATGGAAATAAATGTGAAAATCAGAATGATTGTTTCTTCATTTAAAAAAAAGAAAAGGAAGCGTTATTAAAAGCAAATCAGTTGCTATACTTCCAACAAACTGATAAACAAAATTATAATCACGAAGAATTTACATCTTTTGATTATTGTTTTGAAAGCGCTGTATAATTCCAGATAACTTTTGGTGGAGTTTCGGTTGGTACTCTAAGTTGGAGAGGGAACTTTGGGTTGGGCGATTTCCTAGTTGCGTCTTCGAGCAGCCTCATATCGGTATTTTCAAGCTCCCTGAACGCAGCCTCCATTGCAGCAAACTTTTTTAATCTACTCTCGCGCTGAATTTTACTCTGTTCGCTTTTAAAAATCTTGAACGCTTGCTCAATAGTTTCGTGTCTTTCATGATCGGATTCGGACAAATTTTCTAGCTCCTTTGGTTCTCTTTCGAACAAAAATTTTCTCATAATTTCATGTCGTGGATCTACATGGCCTGAATTGGGACCTGCTCGTGGACCCCTTTGCACGGGTGCTCCTGCTTTCGCAGCATAGCTCCTTCTTGCTACTGACGATAATATATTGATGATTCCTGACCTCATTTGCACAACTAGCTATACTCTCTTTTTTATTAATATTAATAGTCTAGATTATTGCAAGTCAGTTTTTGAAAATCAAGTTTGAACTGATTTTTACCTGAAGCAATTTTTTTTTTTTAAGCCATTAAAATGGTTGAGATTGATCTTGTAATTAATTGGCCTACCATTTTACCTATTTATTCACAATATTTATCAGAAATTAATGATTGGCCTGATTTTTTGATAGAATGATTGATTTTAAACTATTAATCCAATTATCCTAACATTGCATTTTAGTTGGTTATGATTTAACCAGACAAAATTATATTGATTTTTATAGCAAGCAGCCAAGTTCGCGACTTGATTAATGCTTTTGTAAATCTTACCATATTTACAGTTACAGTGTAACTTTAGAAATTTGAATTAACGACCTATTTTCCCTAGAATCAAGCTATAAATTCATCATTATACAAATGTAGTATGAAAGACCTAATATTCAATCGCGTAACCATAAGGCTATTCTGTAAGACATTTTAACTTGCTTAAATTAGGCACATTATACTAAATAATGTTGCTATGGCATATTATACAACACAAATTCAATTTAGAAAATATAAAATACTATGAAATATCAATTAAAATTTTGTACTCTCATGTGATAGTATTATTTTTAATGAAAAAATTTCTTGATCGAATACAAAGTGTTATTAGAACTATTTTTAATTATGAGGTTAGCTATATTTTAAGTGTGTGTATATATATATTGGGGTGTATCATACTCCCCAGTTCTCGCAACGTTTTTATCGGTGCGAGGTACAACTCGGGTGCGAAGGCGAGTTTAGTATCCTTAGCGTCTTTCTCTGAGAAAAATTTTGTTATCATTGTGTTTGATAGAATTTTTTCTTTAATGATTTTAGTTTATTGTTTATTTTGATCTTAATAAAATTAAACCAATTGATGAAAGTTTATTGAAGTATATTTTAAAGTTGAAAATTTTTCATAATAAAATGACCTTTTATTATTATTATTATTATTATTATTATTATTATTATTATTATTATTATTATTATTATTATTATTATTATTATTATTATTATTATTATTATTATTATTATTATTATTATTATTATTATTATTATTATTATTATTATTATTATTATTATTATTA
>LSSN01000721.1:2566-32937 GCA_001970855.1 Smittium culicis | reverse complement strand
AAGGGTTGTTAAAAAGTTTATCTGT
Source organism: Smittium culicis (assembly GCA_001970855.1). Classification (NCBI taxonomy): domain Eukaryota; kingdom Fungi; phylum Kickxellomycota; class Harpellomycetes; order Harpellales; family Legeriomycetaceae; genus Smittium; species Smittium culicis. The sequence continues at coordinate 32,912 of LSSN01000721.1, read as the reverse complement.
TTTAATTATTTATAATTTTTGATTTCATAAACTGATTTATAATATTATTTGCTTAAAAATAGCATAAATTATATATTTAAAACTAATAATAAATATTTTTATTGTTTGTTGACATAGAAAATAGAGTCAAAATATACTAATAGAAATAAATAAGTAATTTCCTTGTAAAAATATAAATGTATAATTAAAAACTAAAATTAAAAAATTCAGTAAGAGAATAATTAAATTATATATGAACCAAAATATATATATATATATATATTGAGGTTTATCATACTCTACAGTTCTCGCAATGGGATTTTCGGTGTGAGAATCAAGTTCAGGAGCAATGGTGGGATCAGTTTTTTTAATACCATTCTCTGGAGATAGCTTGGACATCATTTTGATTGATAGGGTTTGATTATTTAGTTTTATGCTTAGTTTTATTTATATTAACTATTAAAAAAACAATACTAATTAAAGCTTGAAAATATATTTAATTTTAATGTTTAAGGTTAAAAAATTTTTTTATTATTGCTATTATGTTTTTGGTTTTTGGTTTTGTGTTTTTTTTTAAAGTTTTATTTTAAATTGTAAATTTAAAATTTTTAAAGTATTCAGATTAAGGAAGCTTAATTTTAGAATTTTAAAAAAAATAGTATAAAAGAAGGATTTTATTTAATTATTATCCTTTTATTTTGTTAATTTTATTTAGGATTTAAGGTTTAGTTTTGATATTCTTTAAATTTATTGTTATTAATTTTCTAAAACAATTCGACAACCTTCATTAAGGCATTTTCTGTGTGTTTATTTATATGTAAAAAATATACGTGCTCTTTTATGTTGCTAAAAATATTAAAATTCAAGTCAGTCTTATCATAACATAGTTGATGAGCCTTTTTATTTTTATGTTTGTGTTTATTGTATTTGTTAGACTTGACTAGATTAATTTTATAAAATTTGAATAATTAAATTGAAGCTTCGATTATTATTTTTATTTTTTCTTTTTGATAAGATGTTATTAATATACTAAAAATTGAAAAGCATAGATCATTGTAGTCGATGGTTTTTAAAAAACAATCTATCTTTAAATCTATGTTATTATGTAACTGATTTCAAGATTTAATTAATTCTTTGTAGTTTATTAATTTTAAATTTAAATTACTGGTAATTTTTTAGGCGAATATAACTGATTAACTAACTTTCAAAGACTTTATTTTGACGAATAAAATTCTGAATGATAAAGGGGATTAACATCTTCCTCATCACTTTCACATATATATTTAATTTAATTTATTATTTTGCATGAATGAATAATGTATTTTTAAAACCCGTCTGAATTTCTGCTATTAAAGATGTAAAACGTTTTGATTTTTTAATTTTAAGGTTTAGAATCTAAAATAATATAAAATTAAAATTAAATATTTGAATGATGTGTTATATTGAAAATCTTTTATTATCTTGATCTTATACTAGGATGGCTTTTTTTTACATCCGTAAGTAGGCGCAAATGATTTATTTTTTAATATTTTTATTTAATGATAATTTATTACATCATTCTACTTTTTTTTGAACAATAAAAAAAAAACCAACTAAGAAAAATATAACTCAAATATCAGTAAATTGGAATTAAAAAATTTCGATATAACACTAAAAAATTGGATTTGTTTTGTCTAATTTTTGGGAAATATAGTTAATTATAAGGGATTTTCATTGGTAAATTTTCAACATTATGACTTGATACCTTATTCTGAAGTAAATCTAAAATTTTTTTGGCAGATTTTGTAACCTCTGTTGAATAAATGTTACAATCAACCCAATTAAATGGAAAAATTTTATCTAGAAAGATATCAGTATACCATCTTTTCGGGGGCATTAAAATTTTACTAAGTCATATTCTAAAATTTTTTTAGTATATATGAAGTTATAATGGTTTCATTTAAAGATTATGATATATATGCTTTTTCTAAAAAGGAAATTAGGTGTTAAATGAATTATGTATTAAATTATTATGCATTGATTCAGTTAAATGGGTATGAAGTGAGCAATGAAAGATACTAAAATAATTACTGTATATAAGTGGGCGCAAAATTATAAAATAAATAAGGAGTACTTTTAATAAGTTATTATTTTTATATTTTTATTCTTTTTAATTTAATAAAATAAAAATTCTTCGAAGAACCTGAATCTTTTACGTCCATCATGAAAATATTAAAATTTGGTTATGTAAATAATTATTAATATTCAAGATTATATGCTTATCAGCAACACTGAGCTGAAAATTAAATTTTATTTAAAGCGTGATAAAGTCTTATCTTTTATTAGATTTAAAAATATAGCCATCTATTTTTATTTTTAGACAATTAATTTTTACACAATAGTTTAACAAATATACTCTAAATTTAAATTATTTTTTGGAAAAAAAAGTTTGAAGATCAGAATCGTAAAAAAATTTAGTCAATCTTTTTTTTTTTAGCACCCAAGTTAGCTTTTTGTCATATTAATATTAGATTATAGTAATATAGATTAAATACCATTAATCTGTAGTTCAAAAACTTAGTTAAATAATCTTAAATAAAACTAAGTAGCTTTGATGTAAAAAATTTTTTTCAAATTAAAAGTTTAAAAGTAAAAAAAATCTAGAAATACGTAAAAGATATAATAAGCGAGTTATTAAACTAAAAATGAGCTGCTGATAAATTTTTTTATAATTCTATTGAAAGTAGATATAATACTACATATAAATATGTAAGATCAGAATTATAATTGTCCTATCGTAGTGATTATCGCGACTAACACCATAAAATTATATTTAACTACAAATTTTTATGTTTTTTGATCAATTAAGATCTTTAATGTTTTTTCATAAAGAATTAAAAAAAAATTTGATCACTGTTACTACAAGTTAGTTTCATATGAAAAAAAAAATTAAAGTATTGAATTCAATATCTCGACCAATAATAAAAAATTTGAAAGTTTACTAATAAAATTAAAATAAAAAGTGCGATATAATCTTAGACATAAATATCTATAAAACTGTTTCTAGAAAAAAATTATGTAAATAACTGAATTTTAATAATTTATTATAAAATTTTCTTAATATTTTCAAGTTTATATTATTTTGACCAAAATTTTAACACATACTATACATAAAGAGAAATTCTTAGGATAAGCAGAATTTATTTTTCTTTGGTCTAATATTTTCTAGAAAAATTGGATATAGCTATTGGCTATATCATTCAATACTATTCAATAACATAATTTATATGTTGTACAGAACTAACAGTTAAGAAAATTTAATTAGAAAAAGTTATGGCCCTCAAAAATATATTCCATATGTATTAATTCTTTGATAAACCACTTTTTTTCCTAATTTTAATTAATCAAATTTCTTTTATTAAATTTAAAAAAAATAAAATCAAATAAATTTTTTATCATTATTAAATTGAGTACTATAAAAGATATTTACTGCATTATTTTCAAACCTATTGTCTAATTGTAAGTACAGAAAAAATGCAAGTGTATAAATTACTAAATTTCTGCAGTAAAGATTTGAAATATTCAAAAAAACCATTTAATAATGTAAGATATGTTCATCAGAACTAGAAAATCTTAAAATTATGTACGCTTTATTATTTAAGTGTCAAAATTTATATTTTACAGCTTGAATAGGTTTAAAATATATTTTAAATAAATGAAAAATGAATTAAATATTGTATCAATAAATTGATATTTAAAATACTTTGTACAAGATCTGCAAAAATATAATATATGAAAGAATAGCTGCTGATTAGGTGATAAGATATTTTGCCAGTCATAAACAAAAGATATTATTTAATGGGTAACATGTGCAGATATACTGACAGCTAAATAAATATAAAAAAGTATTAATTGAATATTCGAAAATATGAAAGAAAAATGAAAGTTATTTGTCTGAGTAATCTAATTTTTTCAAAGAGGTATTTCAAAATTCCAAATGTAAGTATAAAAAGAATATGATTGAATAATAACTTGCAAGTAATTAATTTTGGCCATTAAAAGGTAAATAAACTTTATTTTCATAATAGTTACCATTAAAACTAATTTTTGTTTGATAATATAAATGTATAAATATAAATTTTAAATATATACACAAATACTTGTATTTATATTCTATTTGAAAAAAAAAATTTTTATTGGGGTTTTATAATTTGTTAGATCAAATTTTATTCCTCAACTTATTTAACACCACTTTCGTATAAACTAATTATAACTTTGCTTACCAATAAATATAAAATAGTTATCATATAAATTATATATATAAATATAATTATTTACCCAAATGAATTATAAAAGTACTCAATCAACTTGAGTTGAAAATAGATAATTCATTTTCCAAAAAAAATTTTTTTATGATAACTATTGATATGGCCGAATATATCGGCTAAATTAAGTGAGAGCTGATATCAAAGTACATATTCTTCATAGTTAATTCCAATTTAGCTATTTTTTTATAAATAAATTAAGTTTTCATTTTAAACATTAAAAATATTTATTAAATAAGAAATTTATATAATTAACTTGCTAAAAAAACGGGTAAAATAAGTTATGAGTGACGATTTGTTTAAAATAAATAGCTTATACTAAGTTATATTTATATTCGCCTCTAAGCACACCTTCTAATATTTTCCTTATTAGCATAGGTTGGGTGTTATGAAGTTGTGATTGGTAAGATGGATTTGAAATAAAGTCTTGTTCTTTTCGTACTATTTCTTGAACAGCGTACTTGAAATAAATGTTATGAGTTACTGCAAGATTTAAGATAAATTCAGAAAATTTTGATTTGATTTTTTTTCCTAAATCAGGCTCGATGTCTTGGATAACTTTTATCGAGCCGTTAGAGCTTTTAAATAAGTCGAGATTGTCACAATACTTCAATAAACATAGGTAGCTAATAACAAGTGTGCTAATACTGCTTTGTATAAATTCAGTGCTATATTCGCTCAAAATTTTGACTAATAATTCATTTGAGAGGCTAAAAATGGAAAATAATTGATCATCATAAGACTTTGCTACAGAATTATAAGAAATGTCAACAGAAACGCATGAAATGCGGATTAGCAGTTTTAGAATTCTGTTGAAAGTATAAATAATGTTTTTCTCATATTTGGTTTCTGTAAGACACTTGGAGATCTGTTTTTGATTAAAGTGAGAGGCAAATGTTGATAGAACTTCTAATCCTATAACATCACACGTTTCAATGCTATTTATATCAAGCTTATCAAGGCTATTAATGATTTGATCAGATAAGCTCAAGTAAATGGTTTTTTGTAAAGCGAATAACGTATTTTCGAAAAGTAGCGAATTTTCAGAGCTACTTTCGGAGATAGCTTCTAATGATGTAACAAGTCTGGTGGATAGTAACCAAAACATAGAAATAGAGTTTGAAATATTTTTTTTGTTTTCATTAATGCATTTGGTAAAACTTCTTATCGAGTTACTGTATAGGTAAATTATTGTGTCCAAAAATTTTTTAGTAGTCTGTGATCTAGTGCTGAGCGTATCTGTGGGAGTTATACTTGTTTGAGAAATTTTTTGACACGATATAACTTTTGTTAGATTTTTATAAAGTCTAACAAAAAGAGGGAAATAATGATTGGTAAAGTATTCTTCTGAGCTTTTTTTCAAGATAGCAATAGACGCATTAATGTCAAAAGATTCAGATGCTTGAAAAGCCGATAGAAAATTGAATAACCCTGGATAAGAGCTAGATATAGAAAACAAAGCTTCCAAAGGAATATTTAAAAGGTACTCTGAAATTTCTAGCAAAACTTTCGAATGCGAGATTTCAAAAAGCTCCAAAACTTTTGTAGATATATCCAGTAAAAGATTTAAACACGAGAAGTAAACTTCTACGTGGAGATCTTTATGCTCCGAACAGATATCGGTTTTCAAATCACCGTTATCAGAAATGTTTAAAGTCGGCAAGCTAAACTCGATAATTTTGAGAATACTAGCTAGAATATTCATTAGGTCTACACTTGAATGATCTGAAATAAACCCAAACATATTAAGTGTTAGATGATCATATTCCAAAGGCTTAGAATTTGAGCTTGAAAAGTTTCTATCACAAGAGCTGAAAAGCCATTGCTCTAAAACGTACTTGATATTATTAGACTTGTCTTTATAGTAAAGGAGATCATGGCTTAGAAAGATAGACCTGGTAATATTGATCGAGTATAGAATTTGTAGTAAGCTTGATTTTGAGGAGTAATGGAGGCTATACTTTGATAAAACTGGAGAAATTATAGAGTTGACAATAATAGAAGCAAATGAAGGGACTTTAGTTAGATTTAAAATATCTTCGGGTTGAGTAGAAAACAATAGGTGCGCCAGGTCAATTTCGGAATAATGATCAAATAGAATACATAAGGTTTCTAGCGCTAAAGAGGAAATATCTATCTTTTCGTATTTAGCTTTTAACGAGCGTTGTTTATTATTATCAGATCTATTTGAGTTATATACTTGGTTTGACTTCGAGTAAAAATAAGAAAATATACTTGAGGTGGTAAAATCAATGTTTAATTGGCTATGCATAGAAGTTTGAGCATGAGATAATCCGCTATAGTTTTGGTTGTGTTGTGGGTTGAGAGAATTAGTTATTAAAATAGACAAAACCGTGAAAAACTGGAAAGTAGAGTTAGAAAGGTTATAATTCGAAATAGATTCACCTTCATCAACTTCGATATTCAAGCCATTATTATTGTTAAAATTTTTAATGTAAAGACAGTTACGATAGGGAGACGAAAGATATCCTGAATTTAAATGACTAATTAGAGAGTTAATAGCCTCATTATTCCTATGCTTAGAGAGTTCAGGCGATAAGCCTAAAGGTAGGAATATATTTGTACCATCATTATTGATGCTAATCTTTGCAAGGAACAAAATTGACTCGATGCTAGGAATAATAATTCTTTGAAATGGGATTCTTAGGTTGGTGTATGAAAAATAAAAATTCTTTAAATCGCTAATAGAATTTAAAGAGTAAAAAGGATTCATTCCTAAATTCTGTAAATAAAATGTGCTAGAGCGTTTATTCTTTGAGGTACTGTTTTGTAAATTATTATGGTGATATTGGTATGTATACAAAGTTGAATAATCACATACAATATCTGTAAATAGTTTAATCAAAACGTTTTGGATTTCATAAGTAGGTTTTTTTAAGTTTGAGTACAGTTCCTTCTCCCACTCACTGTCAAAGAGATGGTTATTAGTTTCAAAATTATAAATAAATTTAATCAATTTATTCCAAATGTTTAAAAGCTCAAAATTCAAGATTGCATTTAGTTGTGGCAATTCATTAAAGTGGTTTTTGGAGTTAGTTTCAAATTTAAACTTTATAGGAATAGAAATGACATTTAACACTCTTTTAAGTGTCCTACTATCGCTAATTATATTGGAGAAAATACAATCAGAAAGGAGTTCAAGTCCACTTGATATATAATCGATAGGTTCGTCAGGAACTCCCTTAGCATCACGATAGCTATTCCTATTAATAAAATTCTTGCTAGAGTTTGCATTAACAGAGCTAGTATTAAATAACTCATCATTAGAAATAAACTCATCTTCGAATGAAAAAATAAGTGGCATAATTGAAGATTTTATTTGCGCTTCGTAGAGTTCCAAAATTGGCGATATATCAAATTGATTTATTTTTTTAGAGAAATTATTAGTGCCAAGCTTTTCAAGGATAGCAATGTCTGGAGCTTGTTTAAATTGTTTAATAATAACACTCATAAGCTTGAATCCAGCTATAGACAATGGCGATTTAGAGCTTGATGGAGTTTTAATTGATATATAAGCAACAGTAACCAGGTCGCTAATCAAATGGCTGAAAATGTGAACATTCCAATTTTTGTTAGAAAAGGTATTTTTACTTTCATTTTGTAGCATGGTTGTGCCTTCATAAATAATATTATATGTTTCTTCTAAGATTTTAGTGATTAAGTTAACTGAAAGTATTTGAGTAAATTGATTGGCATGTTTATAGAACTCTTGAGGAAACTTTTCCTGATATTTTTCGACATTTGTATTAGGTATATTGTTCTTTAAATTAAATTTCGCATCAGAATTTTCAATGTTAGAAAGCCATTCAAAATCCGATAATGGGGAACTTTCACCTGACTCAATTGACCACTGTCCAAAATTTAGGTCTTTCCTTATTAGCTTTGGGGAAATGTATTGGTGCTTATCAATAATGAATGATGATAAAACTTGCAATAAATTAATAGTTTCTAATATCCTAAATTTCTCTAACGGCTTAGTATTAGAATCGTTAGCCTGATGTATAGTGCATGATTTATTGCTGTCAGAGCTAGCTACAGAGTTAATTAAAGGCGAAAACCCATATAATTTATTAGACAGCGTAAATGTACTTATAATATCACCCCTTTCTTCGTTCAAAACATGGCTAATAATCGTATTTGATAACTCGTCAATATTTTTAATTAGCAAGTTGGATTGAGCGAAATTGATTCCATGATTGTAAGTATTACTATGTAGGATTAGTGCTTCAAACAATATATCAGACCAAGACCAACCCAGAGCTACGTACATGCATGATGATCTAGTAAAATTTTTTTTAATCCATTCTTTAGCATCAGAAATTATTGGTTGCTCAAGACTAGAGCTACTAGGCCCAGAATGAGAATTAGATTGATCGTAGATTAAGAAATTATCTAAAATTCTATCGCTATAAAGTCTTAACATATTCTCCATAGCCTTTGTTGTATGTATTTGCAAGTCCATGATACCATTGATTATGGGCAAGTCATATATCCCGTTAACTTGCTTAACACATCTAAGAATTGGTCTCATTTGATTTAGAAAAATTTGATCAAGATAAAAATCATTGTAAAGGAAAGATGTATCTCTACTGTCCAACTGAGAAGAGAAGTTGGAAAAAAACATTTGCTGCTGTTGCAATATCTGAACACACTCAATCAAAACAGACGAGGTTCCGTCAGGATCGCAAAATGGAAAAACAAGATTTACGCTGGGGTTAAGGTACAACGTGTTTGTTATTTTTGAGTTATTATTACTGACTACATCGTACGAATTTTTTGATCCAAATGGAATAGGTTGCGCTCTTGCATACCTTATTTTCTGTATCACAGAGAAAATTTTTGTGGGCGGAGAATCGCTGGATAAAGATAGGGTTTTAAAATTAGAATCACGAGAATTAGAAACTCGATGAATATTAACGTTAATACCAATTTCTTCGGTAGTCTTTAGTATCTCACGCATAAAGGAGGTTACCAACGTAAAAGTTTCAGGAGTTTGTTGAATGCTAGGCCCTAAAGCAAGTATAAGGGCGTTTAACATTCTGGCTAATGCTTGTCTAGAATCAAAGCCATCAAGATCCATTTCACAACAGGATCTGGACCAATCAGATTGTAGACCCATGGCTAAATTAGCTGAACCGGATGAATTTACGTTTGAATCTACGTCGCTATTTTCAAATTTATGTGTTATGCTGTTTGGATGGTATATGGCCGCGTCATGTCCAAGAGCGACAGATGACTGGAAGCTTGAATCATTGTTAGATTTAGCGCTAGCTAAATCATTTTTGCCAGGCACACTAGCTCTAGGTTCGTTTCTAATTAATGCCTTAGGATTCCTAGTAGACTTTAAGCTAGAATAATAATCCAATGGTTGATAGGAATTAGAGGAATCAATGAATGATTTTAAAGGGAGGCGCCTAATAACATTGGTAAGCTGACATTCTCCTAAAAATGGGTATGAATGGGTATCAGACATAAATAATTTAGCAATCATTTGAAGGGTATCAGTGCCAAATTTCAAAAACATAAAACCTGCGCTTATTGCAGCTTCCGCTAAAGCTCTTAATGCCCACATATGTACTAGGGGATCTGAGTCATTTGCTAATGAGTTTAACATAACAACAACTCTCTGCAGGTGGTATGAAGCTGCTATTGAGCCAGCATGGACATATATAGAGCCTAGAGCTAGAGCTGTGCCGGCACGAGCAAAGCGATCACGGGACCTTATAGCTTGGTGAGTTAGACGTTCGATTAACGGAGAAAGATATTCAGCCGTATTTTCTGAAGCAAGTGCGAGTAGTCCTAAAATTTCACTCGATAATAATCGGTGAGCAGCAGAAGGGACGAATAGAGCAGATCGGGCTACATCACTCATAAAAGATGCTATTTTAACCGGTATAAGCTTTGTTTTAGTGTTAGAGCCTCTATTAATATTTAACGAAGCATGAGATGTCCCCGTTGATTGTAAGTTGCTGCTGTTTTTGTCTTCATTTAAGTTGTTTTGAACAGTTTTTGCAGCTGAAAACATAGCTGATAAAAAATTAGTTAAAATCGCAGCCTGTCGATGAGAGTTGTAAGGTAATCTCTGCATCCTGTTGAGCATTTCTTGTAGAAGATTCAGTTGAGCGCTTTCTTCCATAGAGTTAAAAATTAGTCCGAAATACTGTACACTGATGTCTACAAGAGAAATATATTCGTTTAATGGAGCATTGTTATATGAATCGTTTTGTGGGGCAATAGGTAATTTATTCAAATAGCCACGAGGCTCTGGACACCAATTTTTCCATTGAGAAAAGTATAATGAACCAAAGTGGTGATTATTAAAGTCAACACCATAATTTAAGCCATAGGCAAGGGATAAATAGGGTGATTTTTCTTGGTCTGAACAAGACACGCTAGATCCGTATTCAAATAATTTTCTTAGTAAGCTGGTTCCGCCAACTTCAGATTCATATCCCCAACTACCACTTTTAAATCCTGAGAGGTACGACCATTGAGGTTTGTAATTAGGTTTTTCGAATTTATCTAGTTTCAAAGAATTCACATTTTTATCATCTAATTCAGAATTTATGAGGGATGCCGTCGAGTGTGCATTTTTAAGAGAAGATATTTGTTTAATTTGGTAGACGTCTAGCTCGTTGTTTGAACTAGTTAATAAATGCAAGCACATTTTTAAGACTAATGGAGCTAATGTTGTGTTGGAGTCACAACGGAGTAACGCTAGCGATATAGAACAAGAAACTATGTGGTATCTTATATCAAAGTGAGATATACCTATAGCAACTGAATTAGGTAACAGTTTTTGCGGAGCGCGATAATCAGTAGTATACCCTCCACTTACATATAACCCGCTCCATTTTTTTGCTTCGTGTAAATCAGTACTAGAATTTTTGAAATCTGGAGTATTAATAAAATAAAATCCAGGGCTAACCTCAATTGATTCAAAAGACCCAGATAAGAGTAAGCTGTTCCCATATATGGCACCTAGATCTAAGCCCCTTTTAGGTGGAGGCGGTGTGTCTAGGATAGTGTCTGCGAACGTAAGTCCGTTTTTAATGCATTTAGCCAATGTTCTTGGAATGGAGCCTTTAAGTGCAAAGTGCAAAGGAAGTTCAGGATTGGTAGATTGCAAAGACGATAATGTTTTTAGAAATCCTGAGAGATGTAAAAGAGATAACGACCTTGATTGCAATAAATGAGCTCTTTCAGACCAAGGCATTGTACAATATACATGATAAATAGTTGAGTCAATAATTTTGTTATCTTGAAAGTAGTTTTGAGTGTTATCCTTGAGGGAAGAGTTTAAAATAGCAGTATTGCTGATAAATTTACCTTGAGATAAAGATTTTTTCCACAATGGTAGCCAATCACATTCCATTTTGGTCCTTAACCATTCAACCCCGTATATTTCAGGGATGAGACTAAAAAAGCTAGAAAGTAGGCTCCAACCAATGTTTAATTTCAAATTGCAAAATGACAACCTTTTAATGTGAAGAAAAATCATTTTTTTAGCACCGATTTGGCTCTTTTTTGTGGTATCAGTATTGGACGTGTAAGTGACTGAGTGAGTGCCTGGGTGGTCAATAATAGTAGACGTGACAGAACGGTGGTTAATATTCTCAGGCGGAATGCCAAAAAAAGAGTTTAATCCGAGAGGGTCAGTGCTGAAAACTTTAGATCTTGATTCATTATCTTGAAAGCTGGTGTTCGAGTCATTGCTGTCAAAAAGAAAGTCTAGATTATTCTTAATATCATTGCTAGCAGAGTTAAAAGCCGACTCGACTTGGTAGACGCGAGGGCCGTTTATTTGGTAGACGTTTTTCAATAGTTTAATAGCTACCTCGTAAACCCAATCTAAAAGAGATAGAGGGGTATAAAAAGCGTTATTAATAACGTTATTTGCTATTAATGTTGATAGAGTCTGGGCATAGCTTAGACCTTCACGAAGCTCGTTAATTCCTGGTTGTAGAAAAGAAATAGCTGCAGAGTAGTGATCTGATGAAATATGCGTGTCAACATAGGTGTTGGATACCTTTTTAATAACGTACTTATTCTCAATATCACTATCGCTCAGTTTCTCAAAAAAATTCAAGTCATCAAAAGCTAATGCTAGTCTAAGCTCAATCTTTTTATATAAGTATTCCATAATGGGAGCAATTAGCTTTGGGTTTTGATTTAAATAGCTAGATATGCAAAGACAAGCAGATAGTTTAATCGAATCGGCGTTGGATTTTAATAAGTTTATTAAAACCTCTTCGTCAATAATTTTAAAGTTTTTTTTCTCGGATACGTCAGAAAAATCGTTGAGGGACTCAGGTATATCAAAATCACTATAATTATTATCTTCTTCAGAGTAATGCTGATCGTCACTTTTATATTTTTTTAATGGGAAAATGTTCAGGTCTATAGAATTAGTACCTACATCTTCAATAAGATATCTAAACTCTTCAAGCACAGATGTAAGGCAAGATTCGCCATAGTTCTTAAAAATCGAACTAATGTTATGAAAATCATTAAAATCTATTTCGTCCCATGAGTTTTTCATTTTCTTAATGAATAACTGCCCATATTTATTTTCAGAGGCGCTAGTTTCTGTTTTGGCAGCATTACTTGCTTTGGAACTGTAATAATAAAACCCATCTATCCAAAAGTTCTTCAAGTATTTCAAAGCCTTAAATTTAGCAGAAGGGTCAAGTTTTTGCGCTATAGGCACTCTCAGAATCCAATTTGCTATACTTTTAATTGCTAAGTTTGTAGAATTTATCTCCAAATTCTGCGTGCTGTTCGAAAATTTTGCAGCAGAGTTATCGGCATTACTTTCTAATGAGTTTAAATTAATAATATTATTTCTTGTGTTAAAAACTTTAACTTGGGTAAAGCCTAATAGGTCGATGATAATATGGTTTACTAAAATAGGGTAGTAGGATTCAATCATATTTGAATCCATATTGTTGATAATCGAGGAATAAATTTCACAAATTGCAGTTCTTTCCTCACGAGACGAACTATGCTTGTTAAAAGTACTGCTTAAAAATCTTAATGACTTCACTAAAGAAAACCCTGAAATGTCTAGGTCTTGACTATCATTTTTTTGATTAGAATCTTTTTTTAAGGACGAGCTAAGATCCTGAGGTTTTGGAGTAGGATTTTGTAAATTGATAGATTTTGCGGGAAAAAACTCAGAGTTATTATCTCTAAAACTTTCTAAACTTTGCGAGTCTTTGTTATCAAACTTTGAAATTGGTGCTTGAGCGTTTGTACTATTCTCAAGAGCTATATTATTAGATCCAGGTAGGTTATTAACTGATGAAAAGGTTGTTGGATCATTTTTTAAATAATTCGATCGCCTTTCTCTAGAGCTACGTGGAAGATCTCTCGAAGGTCTAGGAGTCAGATCAGAACTAGGGACATTCAGAGGCTTAAAATTTGATTCGTTTTCAAACAACTGGATGCGTAGTTCACGAGTAATATCAGATTTAATAGGTTTAGAAGGTAATTGATTTGAAATAAGCAATAGAGAAATAAGGTTTGTTATTTCTCTACGAACTCGAAGAACTTTAGTGGTAACATTCGTCATTAGTACTCCAGATATTAGTTTTTGAGGCTCTTGTAAATGTTCAGGAGTCATAAAAAAATCTGTACATCGATAAATATGTTCAATAGTCTATTTTATATCAGAGAAAAAAGATATATATAAAATTAAAAAATCATCGAGCAAGTAGTTTATTAAAAATCAATACCTTTAATGAAGTTATTGCCATAAGAGTTGACTTGTGGGAGATTAGTAAGCGTGAACATTTGTAAATTTCGAATAATATTGAAATTTCAATGGATTTTCCGCCTCCGAAAATTATACGTGAGAGAGATCTTAGAGATTCGACTCGAACAATCATTGGCTATAAGAATCAAAGGAGATATAATAAGGAAGATTGTGACTTATGAAAGATTAGATTTACCTCAATGTTAGATTTTGAAGTTTTTATAGCAATTTCTGAAAAATCTTTTGTAAAGCTTAGTAATCTATTTCCAGCTATACCGCCTAACATTTCAAAGGTTATTCCTATACACGAGAGAGCAGAGCTTTCGAAATTACAGAATAGAAGGTGAAAATTGTTATTAATATTACAAAAAAAGGTTAAAATATAACCATTGAATAAATCAGCGTATTTACCATTTGAATTCCTTTTCAAACCATTTACTTTTAATAGTGAAGAGGTTGTGTAAAAAATCCAGAAAACTGGATAAATTCCTTAAATCATCAATTATTAATAATTGGACGAGAATCCTGGAACCAAGATTTCTGATATTTTTCGAAGGTTTTATAGAAAATAATGCTTTGGAGTTCTCAAGAGCTTTTTCTGGCGGTTCTAGCCATTTTAATTTTCCGTCTGAATTGTTGATGATACTTTCAATTCCCGATGAAGAGAATATGATCCTTATGACTATGGCAAACAAACTATCTTTGAAACAATTTATCTCTTCCTATATGAATAAGAAAGAATAAATTTGATTTTTAATAAAAGGGCAAATATGAATGTAATAAGATGTATGAAGGACGAATGTTTTTGGAATCAACCTTTGGACATCTTTTTATATATGCATCTAAATTTGATAGCCATTCAAAAACAAGGATTTCTTGTGCGCCTTGGGTTTTAAGATTATTGTATCTATTATAATCAAATTCTAATATAAAGAATTCCGCCATCTAATGTATAAAAGCAAACAAGATATTATCAAAATGAGTACAAATTGAGTTTGGTGTCAAATAAATTAGAGATGAAGAATGGCAGAGAATATTACTTTTGAGTTTGAGGCGAGGAGAGGCGATGCAATTTCTGGAAAGCGAAATAAGCTTTGACAGTAGAAATCAACAATTTTTAGTATTAGTTATTGTTTACAAAGAATGAAATCTTGTTTAAATATTAAATTGAGTCAAATGTATAACTTCAAACCAAAAATATATATTAAATATCTTGGAATTTAACGCTGAGCTTCATAGCCAATAGTGACATATTGAATACATTCTGTAGCTTTATATATGACAAAACATTCAACGCCTTATTCGAGAATAATTATAGAGGCTATATGGGTTCGTTACTCAGTGGAGCCTCGCATTTCAAGGTTGGAAATGATTGGGTAATTTATTTCTCGTTTTATTTCTGCGTTCTTTTAGCTGAATACTTTTGAGCAGTTTGTATTCCTCCAATTGATTGCTCAGTAGGAATAAAGCTGGTCTCAATAGAGATAAGAGAAAAAAATAAGGAAATTTAAACTTTACCGATATCCTGTTGAGCCATTTGGAACAGTTGCCTTTTACAACAATTAGTAGCATCTTTTCCTTTATCTTCTCCTTGTCCATTTATTAATCTAGTTCACATTTTTTATTTATCCTCTAAACTTTATGTTATTTCGATAATCTATATATAAATATATTTATAGATAAATAAAAATTTTGCTAATAACACTCGCAGCACTGTCCAATGACTATGGGATGTAAAAATAAATTTTAAAGTTTTTGTATCACATTTTCATAATCTTTTACCAAACGGTGTATATTTTTTACTTGGTCCCGCGTATATCAATATTATGACTGAATATAAACTTGTTATATGCTAACGCCTTTCTGAATAATTAATCTATCACAATCCGTAATTAAATCTCGTTTTCACAATATATAGTAATAATGTATCACCAATACAAGTAAAAAAGAGCTATGGGCTTTCTATAAAGTGTTTAAGTATTCACATTTATTAAAATACTTGTGACTTTTCATCTTTATCGTGTAAAAGATTCTACTATATATTGTTCTTTAAGATATTCAATCAAATAATTTCTTGGATCTTATTGAATGTAAATTTCAAAGTTTAGTATTCTCATTTTAGAAGCCACCCCTTTCTTGAACACTAATTAACGAAAATCGCATTAAATAATCATCGAATAAACAAAAATATCTAATAGAATAAGACTATTTAAAAAATAAGCATTATCAGCCAATACTTCAATTAAATTTATTTTAGCTTGCTATAATTCGCTATAATTATTTAAAAAGTCCAATACTTTTAACAAATTAATGATTTTTTCCTTATGAGTAAATAAGATTAAAGAATTTCGAGGATATCAGATCAAGTTCAATTTTATCATTATAACTGAAATTTAAATTTCTATTTTTTATTTCTAATGATATACCAAGTTTAATATATATTTGCTAAAATGACCGGAAACGAGCACAAAGAATCCTATCCAAAACAAGAAAATATTAAAGCAGAGATTTCTCTAGGGGGTAAAGACTCAGCAATTGTTATCTCAACCGAGAAATCTAAAGATGATATAAATAATTGCGTAGAAACTAAAGATTCCCTAGAACTTAATCAAAATATAGAAAAACGAACAAATTTTAGTAGCACAAAATCTCTACCCCAAGAAAATGATAATACTGAAAATATTATGAATAATGCTTGTGAAAATTCGGATAATGACAAAGATGAAAATCCTGAAACCGCAGCAGTTTTACTAACTGCATCCGAGTACTTGGAGCTACAAGATAAACTCGAAAAGGAAGCCGCCAATATTTTCCCAGGAAAGTTTGATTTTTGTACATGGGAAAAGGGATATATAAACCAGCCAGTATACGCATGTCTAACATGCAGCAGAAATCAAAACAATCCCAATAATCAAACAAAAACTCTTTCAGTAGAAGAATCTATATTACACACCAAGGCATTATTAGCTGAAAAAGTACTTGACAAAGAGAAAAATATCCCCAAAAGTAGCACAGAAACTGAAATTTCATCTTCATCGCAAGTTCTATGGGATCCAAGAGTGTCTCAAAATGCTATTAAGCCACATAATAACCATACCGCTCCCGATAATTTTAGTATATCAGGAATATGCTATGGCTGTAGCATCAGTTGCCACTCTAGCCACGATGTTATTGAACTTTTTTCAAAAAGAGACTTTTGCTGCGATTGTGGCACAAACAGACTTAAAACTACAGGTGTTTCTGGATGCTCCTTGAAGAAAAAGGTTTTCAACATATCTTCAATCACTAACAATAAAAATAAATACACCCATAACTTTTGGGGTTATTACTGCAGGTAAATTTTATATTTTTGTACTTTGATACTATTAATACGTCTTAATGTCTTTTTTTATAGTTACAGCACTCCTTAATAATTTTTCATTATATTTATTTATTGACTTCTTACTCTATTATCAAATAAATTTTCAAAGATGTGATACATTCTATAATCCTGAGATTGAAAGAAGAGAAATGATACAGTGTTACACTTGCAATGATTGGTTCCATGATAGCTGTATAGGAATGGTCAGCATTTACTTATTTATCTAGACACTTAGTAAATTGTAATATTAATAATTTTTTTTATTTTAAATTTAGATTCCCAGCGATGATGACTATGATGAATACATATGTCGAGACTGTACTTTTAAATGCAAACCCTTGTATAATATTGATTCAAAATTTGTTCTCCGTGGGATTGTAGATAGCAAATCAAGTAGAGTAACTATAATCCAAGATCACAACAAATTAAATATTGAAGAGATCGATTGCGAAAATATAGAGAAAGAAATCACGCCAACTATCCCCCCAACCTCTGATGTCAAAACCAATGAGTGTAAAAATAAAAAATACTTTGCAGGTTAGCTCAATTTTTTAAAACATATAATAAATCTTATTTAATGCTTTTTTTTTCCTGTATTTACTATTTCAGATGGCGTTACCAATGATAGTAAAATAGTTGATTTCTTTATTAAAGACGGATTTCTCAATGACCTTTGCAAGTGTGAAAGCGTAACGATTTTATTACTTTTATCAACCTTAATCAAAACGATGCACTAAATTAATTATTTTTACCATTTACTTTTTCGTTTAGTGCAAATCTGAAATGCAAATCAATGGTTTTGACTTTCTGTATGACGAATACTCTGTTTTTGAGCCAGAACTTGACGATAGTAGAAGTAAACCATTTTTAAATTACTATTTTTTATACTTGTACAGAAGTGCTGATTTATTGTGCCATAATAAATAGTAATAATTATATTTATTGTTTACTTTTTTCTGATAAATATAATTAGCCGACTCACTTTATGAAGCTGGAATAAAAGAATTGGAAAAAATTGATAGAACGCAAGCTGTTGAAGGGTCTATTGCATACCGTGGATTTTAGTAAACCTTTTGATATTATTATATTATTTACCAAAATTTTCATATCCATAACTGATTGCGATATATTTATTAACTTTTATATAGTGACGAAATTAAAAAATTCTTATCACCATTTGCTGAAAGTAAAAGACCAGTTAGCCAGTCTGATATAATGGATTTTTTCAACGAAATCAAAACAAAAAAACAAAGAGAACTCTAACATGCCACATTGAAATCACTTTTTATCCTCCATTTATGTCTCTTATAATAATGTATTACTTTAGAGATCAAAAGCCTGACATAACTGTTTTTTAATATCGGATTAAAAGAATTACTGCTATTACCTTACCTAATTTTTTTATACTATTGACCAACAAAAGCATCCTATCAATTTACCTTTATATCAAAATTTTAAATTTCACAAGTAAAATATTTTTCTATTATAGTTGATTTAATATATTTTAATATTAGAATATTACATTTTCTACGATTCTTTAAAATAAGAAATTTCTAAAAATGTATCTATTGTTAATTCTGTTTAAGTATAGTATTAATTATGAAACAGCTATAATGCTTCTTAATCTGATATATATATAATTTAAAAGCTATTAATAATCCAAAGTTTTATTTACTGAGATTTTTTCTTAATGGCTTCCATTTAGCATTATAAGTATTTAATATTAAGAAAAGTTTAACAATAAATCTATTAATAGATTTTTTCCCCATAGGCTCCAGTTCAAAACTACAGTAAATTTTATCAAAAATGATTATTCTATATGGCTCAAAATTATTATTTTTTAGATTTTAATCATTTCTTGTCAATCAATTCGCGATTTGCTATACCAAAATATCATACCAATTGTATAAAGTGATATTAAAATTTGAACCGTCATTATTTCAGCTACTTTGTTTTTCTCAATACCATCCCACTACATTCTTGCAGAAAATTCTTCTTAATCTCAATATCTATATGCGGAAGTGAAGGGCATACCTGATAAATTACTCTTATTCATACTCTTTGCTTTAATATTTTCGTTTCTACTTTTCAAATTTAATTTTAAAAAAGCAATAATGTCAACTTAACACGTAAGCGTGTCATATAAAACCTTTCAAAACTTGATCAATTCGGTAATTTTGTTTAGCGTTTAGCGATTAAAACGTTTCAATAAAATCACAAGACGAATTTTAAATACATAAAGTTCAGTAAAAACCCTTATATAAAGACAGGAAAATTCCTAGAACAAGGATAATATCGAAAGTTTTTAGGAATATAATGTTTTCCCTATTGAGAAAAAGAATTTTCATACTAATCTTTTTATAAATTTAGTAATTTTTTGTCTTTAATTTTTTGACCAACTTTATAAATAAAAAATATATATATTAGCCTACGCTATCCAAATCAAATCTATAAATCAATTAAAAATGAATCACCTAAACAAAACTATTTAAATTAAGGCCAAATTTATGTCAGCCCTCAACAAAATTACAAGAACCCCGAAGAATTCAGCCGCAGTAGCTGTAACTTAAAAATATATATCTTTTGAACATTTATTTTATGAATAAATTTTTCAAGTACCCATGAACCAATGCTCGGTGTGTATAGAGCTGCTAGAGCGGTGGAGGGGGGTTGGTTGAAAAATTATCTTTATAATATTTTTTTAACTTTTTAAATATTTTTTAATAGTTTTTAGTATACTTTTAAATTATGTTTAATAAACTCACTGAGAGAGAAAAAATAAAAATAAAATTTTTGCTAGTATAGAATCAAATATTGAGCTTTTTTTTGTCGAAATAGATTGATACTAGTAAGAATAATCAGACTATAAAATTTATTTTATTAAACTGGTTGTAATTTACAATAATTTTAAAATATATTCAAAAAATATTCTATAATAACTATTTTTTTATCCTATCAAAATGTCTTTTTATGTAAAGTTCAAACTTAGTTTAGCTTGTTTGAAATTGATTTTACTTGACTGATCTACACATCGATAACCACCATAACGAGTTTGTTGTCGAGTTTCCTGGCTCAATATCAGTGATCTCAACTATATCATCAACTGATATTGAATCGTCTACAAGCGCGCCTGCCAGTAATATCATCCCTCTGTAGAACTTGTTCACGCCAGGTTTATTGATTATTTTCAGCATTTCTACCCAACTTCGATTAAGCCACGCTTTATCCAATAGCTTAATGGTTATTGGGGTATAATTTTATAGCTTAATACAATAAAAGTTTTCTGGATTTGGCCCAAACCAAGTTGTAAATTCTGCAGAACTTTCCCATAAAACTCCGATGCAACTATGAGAGAATCTTTTTGTATATATTGAGTTATATTCACCCTTTACACACCAATAAAAATGCGATGATTTTATTTCAGATGTCAAAATCATGTTTAGAATACTGGCTTTTCTTTCATCACCCAAGCAGCGATAATATAAAAACGCTGCATAGTACGAGTTTACAGACTCAGATGAAGATTCCAAGTTTCTAGAGTTTTTGTATGTATTAAGCCCATTACCATATGAATGACCATCGTAAAAATAAAAATGTCTAATTTTAGTAAAGTACTGAGAATTTTTGTCAATGTTAGTATAGTCCGATATAAAATACATAATGCTTTTTCTGTGCTTAGAGAACCAGTAAGAATTTTTTTCCTAAAATAAACAAAACTACTGATATTGCATATATATAATATCCATAGTGAAAATGATGATTATTATACATAGAATTTTTATATTCAGAAATATGATTATTTAAGCTGCCTTTTAAAATCCCTCCCCATACTTTATGATACCCCAGCTTACTAGAATCGCCTGAGCCGATCCAATATCCAATATAATCTTTTAATATTTCTACTGTATATTTAGATATATCAAATTCTTTTATTTTGTAAGTGTTAAGTTTCAAATACTCAACGGGTGGATATTATAAGTTTTATTGTGTTATTATATACTAAACTAATGATAAATAACGATATTAAGGTGCTAGTAACTAGAGGTTATATATATGGTTGCTAATACTAAGTTTAGGAGATAAGCTTGATAAGGAAAACTAAAAGATTAAACGACTTGTCTTTTCAGCTTAAGGAAAAGGCAGTCGTTTAAATACCATGGTTGCTAATTGCATTTTTCTTGTACTGTATGGATTTTCATCTGCACTTATAGTTCCTATTGTTCTGTATGTGTAAATCCATTTTCTTCATTGTTTGGCTTAATTGTAAGAATAGTTTCTTACAGTAAGCAATAAGTGCTAGTCTGACAAGCTTAAAAACTTCTTTCCCCGAATTACAAAAAGAATTATTTTGGTCACTAATTTATAATTCTATTTTTTCAGACATCAAGCTATTACTTATCTCTCCAATAAGAATCTCGGGTGTCTTTTCACTAATAAAATCTATTCCCAACAGTTCTGGGTAAAATAATTCCCAGGAATGGCCTAAAACACCTGTCATCATCCCTCTTAAAGTGTTATAAAAAACGTTTTTATTTTGGTCTTTTTGATTCTGCAAAGCATTCCTGTGATGAGGGAGACTAAGAATTAGTAAATCATTCTTTTGTTTCTTATCTGAAACAATATACTTGTGGAATATAGAGTTCCCGATGTACTTTACGTTTGATCCTATCGTAATCGACATTCTATGTTTATACAAATCCTCAAAATGGGATGATCCCAGTGTTTGTTTTTGTTTCAGAGCTTTTTCTGGAATGTAGGAAAACCGCACATATCCTATGTATGATGTTACAGAATTTATTTCTCTCTCTGATTTTTCTATAATACACCTGCTAGTAAAAAAAATTGCCTATTTTCCCCCGTTTTTAAGACTAATTAAGTAGGTGTCTCCGTGACCTTCTGTATCCAAACATATTGTATCGAATTCAAACTTTATAGATAATACTAATTTCGAATAAAATACTGTCATGTAAGGTTATCCTTTTAAAAAAATGCAATTCATATAGCCTTCATTGATTCCTGATATCATCTCTGAGTTATAAGTGAGCCATGAGAAAGTTTCTGTTAAATCATCATAGTCTATTACCCTTCTATCAACAAACTCGGATTTAGAGCATACTACCAGCCCATCCGTTTTCTTTAAATAGACCGAGTCAGATTGAACTGCCTTATCTGGATACCAAAAGTTTAGATGTTCTTTACTTGCAATAGCTGCGTATGGAAGAGGGAATATTGGACATCTACCATCATCCATAACCAAGTTTAACCACCGATTGTTTGTAGGGTATGGTGGATTCAACCTCCTCCATAATTTACTTGGTAATATTTTATTATAAACGATTTAATACGGGATCAAGCCCTCCATGTTATTATATTATGTATACTTTTAGCAATAAGAAGTTTTTTTATTCCTAATTTATAATGGGTCGATTAAAAGAATTTAGGATTATCGAAGATGGTCAATGAAATTATTAAAATTTTTTAATCAGCTTTATACATTTTTTCATAGAAAAAATTTTTTATTGTTTTATAAAGTTATCGAAAAGAAGAAAACCCCCTTTTTTTTTCCTGAATAATAAATATCAAATGTTAGGTTTTAAAAAACAAAAATATTTAATTCTAACTTTAATCAATGTTGAATATTAACATTTAAAATATTTTATACTTGTACAAGCTTTTTGTTTTACATTTCACTACAGATAACAGGTTTGCTAATAAATTAAAAAAAATTCTACAACTTAAAATTTCAAATTACAATAAATTCTTATTAGGGAAATTTCTTTAAATTTATTTGATACTTTTTAGCCCTAGATATAATTTTTTTGATGTAAAATAAAGAAAAATCAATTCACACTCAAATTTCAGAAAATACTAATTCAAAAAATAAAGTACCACGACTTAAAATACAGATTTTGTTAATCAAGTAAATTTTTATCTTTATTCTGATTCACATTTCATAAAACGTGTATAAGATTTAAAAGTGATTATCTCAATAAATATGAGAAATTCTTTTAAAGAGGGAACATTTTCTATAAACTTTATCCTTGGCTATAAATTTTATTTGGGGTTTAAATTTATGAATTATATAATATGAAATGGATTAAAAAACTTGACCAATAACATCTTTGAATAATTATTACCAAATTTATTCCCAAGGAAAAAAATTCCCCACTCATAATAAGAATCTCTCGAATATTGGTTTTTAATAGAGTTTTTTTTATAATTCTGAGCGCTTTTTAGATTTGCTTTTTATGATTTTTTTAAAGTTGAATCTTTTTTATCTATAAAATATCATTTTAAAAATTTTTTTTAACATTTATTTATATTGGAAACTTAATATATTGAAGATTGGAAAATAAAAACCACTTTATGAGTTATTGTACTAAAAATTTATAAATATTTATCTATTATTATTAAATAAAATTTTTAAAAAAACTCTAGATAATTATTTATCTATTTATCTGGTATTAACTGACTTGAAACAAATAATATTAAAATTGGCAATTATTGTATAATTCTGTGTAGATTTTATATTAATTAAGTTTGGGATATATACTATATATTTTATTATATAAGCACAATTCTTTTATAATTTATGTTCGCGTCAAATAGTAATAGGTGAAACAATTTATATTTATTGCATACTTGAATTAGTTGATTATGAGAAGTGGAAATTTCCTGTTTTAAATTGGATTATAAAAAATTATATACATTGCTACATTTATATTTGATCTTAAATTTTAAAAATATATATATGGAAGTAATCTCAACCTTGGTCCTAGAATTATTTATGAGGATTATTTATAGGCTTTCTAAATAATTATTTAATTGGACCATCTATAATTAAAGGATATCACAAAGACGGTTTAAATGAAAATATTAACAAAGAAACCATAAAGAGTATATAATATTGAATACATTATTTACAATAAATAAAGTTAGAATGTAAGTTAAAATAAAAATTAAAAGGTATGTTTATGTAAATATAGCCACTACAAAAAACGGTACAAAAGTCTCTGACGACGGCGTTACTAGAAGAAGGACACCCAGAAAATCGAAGATTAAAATTTTTCTAAGCGTCACGAATTTTATTAAAATCAAATTACCCAATTTTTAAAGTCTTAATTTATACGCACAGTATATAGTTTATACCCCTATATATACTCTAATAAAAACAATCATTTTATTGCAGTCAAAAAAAACCCAATAAAAAATTATAAAAAAGTAAAATAATAAAAACGTCTATTTTTAACTACACTATAAATACCATTTTACTCTTACTAAGTTACCTCAACAGAATGACTTTTGAAAACGCTGCTGATCTTGAAAGAGAATCATCCCAGGGAGTTCCAACTAATTCGACCGTACCGATAGTTTTTAGGAAAAAAGGGCATGCCGAAAAGAAAACCCCTCCACGTATATATTAATTTCGCTGTTTTGCATCAACCAATATATACTTGTTCTATTATCTAATAATTTTATTGCAAGTCTAAGAATTTTTTTAATATACATAAAGGACTAACATACAATGGCAAATTTGAATTATCAATTTTAAAAAGTAGTATAAAATTATTTTATAGTTTTAAATTCTAAAAATTCTAATTCAAAAAGCCTTTAAATGTAATTGAATTGATAAAATTTAATTTTTTTTAAAGCATTAGTGATAAATAACAAGACCACTTTCTCTTTTAAGCGTTTTTTATTTAGATTCAAACTATAATATTTATTATACTATGAGTAACAAAGCATATCTTTAAAGGTGCTTTTTTATAAATTTAGGACTTTTTTTAATAAAGAAGTTTATTCAAAAATGCCTTGAACTTTATGTATCTATAAAGTCTATTTTAGCTCAGTAGATTAACACTTTTACGCATTTTGTCTAATTCATTTTCCTCCAAAAGTGGTATGTACAAAGTTATAGAGTTTTTTTTAATTTTTTGTTAGTATATATTTTATTATATATTAAATCAGCTTTAAAAAATTTTTTATGAATTAAATTTTAACTATTAAAGTTTAAATATCAGCTAGAGAAAAATAATTTTATTATCCAATATTAATACATTTTTTACTTGATTTTTTTCTCTTATAAAAGTAATAAGTAATATAGCATTGTTTTTTATAGTTATATTTACATTTATATATTGAACTTGTGCTTAACTCTATTCATGAGGTATTCTCTAAAAATTTTATTTGAGAAATATTATTTTCAAATCAGATTTAAATTATAGAATGGTATTTTTTTTAAAAAATTTCAACTTACAATAAACCAGCAAAAACTGTTGTAATTACATAATATTATGGTTTATAACGATGGAATTTAGTAGAAAAATAAAATTATTGTTAGTAGCCTAAATTAGAGATATTATGTTAATAAATAATTAGGTGGATAACTTTATATTTATTTGAATTTACTGTATATCTCATACAGCCAATTATAAGGTAGCTATATAATATTTCAAAAACTCTATAAAAGTGATAAATGAGTATAATTTCATTTCTTTGGATAAAATATGGGTTATAAATCACTATTAGCGGTGCTATTTTATTAATAGCTACAATTTGCAATTATATTATTCGCCGAATTTTACACTAAAATAATGAAAGTGCTATAAAATCATTTTAAACATTACTTTATAAACTTCAATATATATATTTATTTTAAAAGTAGCCTATATAGATTTTTCCTTTTGTAATATAGAACTCAAAATAATAATAATTTAACAATAATAATAAAAATAAATTTTTATAGATATAATTTTATTTTTCAAACATTTTTTTTGAATATACTACCATCAATCCTATTATCAAAGTACTTTTATTTATAATATCACTATACTATTTTTTTATAAAGATAATATGTTGGTGTATCAACATTTGGCTTGCATATTTTATCTGTACAAATAGTAAATTATAATTAATTATTTTGTTTTCTAAAAAACATATTGCTGAAAAGATAGAATGATCAATTCGAATTTGTAAATATTTTAAACAAAACTAATTTATAACTAAAGTAGAAAATTGTATTATCGATTTGAATAAATGCTTATGAAATTTTCACTGATAATTTTATGTTTTGAATAAACGATCTTTATAGTTATTCTGAAATTACTCGAAAATTTATCATTGAAAAATTATTATATTTAAATTCACGATTATTTTTTTATTTATATTAATTGCTATTTTAATTACTTATAAATTAAACGATAAAATATTGCTATTCCTGAGAAACACGCACGAAATAAGTATGTGAACAACAAATATGTGATTTGCTGTTGAACAAATAAGCATGCAAACCACTCCCAAATAATAATCCCCTCGATTTTTATATTACCACTATACTATCCTTATATTAATATTACATTATTTAGCTTATTATAGTACTACTAAAATAATAGCAGCTGTTTTTTTATTTAATATTCTTCTACTAATAACTATTGTATGTAGAGCTTATTCACACACAAAGTATAAATACGAAAGTTACAAAAGTAGAATGAATTGATTTTAATTTATTTTTTTAAATTTAAAATAGCCATAAAAAATAAATATGGTGAATAAAATTCCAACTAAAACAAATATAAAAAAACAATATTTAATTCAGTCACTTAATAAATCTAAAATTTGAAAATTGAATAAATAAGTATCAAATATTATGCACCGTGAATGCATAGACTTATGAGTAGGAATTTCCACAAATAATTATTAATAATTTTATATAAACTGACAGAATTTAACATTATCAAAAAAAAAAAAAAAATTGAACACTTTATACTTATTCAACTGAGAATTTTTTCGTGGAAAGTAATTAAGGATGTCAAAAGTTGGTAAAAGGTATTTGAAAATTTCTAAAAGAAGGAAGAATGAGAGGATACCGAGCTAATCGATGATGCTGATGTCTATTTTTAAGGCCCATAAAGAGCATGGTTCAAAGTTTATTATACTGATTTCAAGTCTTGTGAAGTGTTTAAGAAAAACTTTAGCGATATTTTTTTAGATAAGAAAAATAAAATAATTGCTTGGAAAGACCCGTCTTCATTTGAGAAAGAAAATTTATCTATATTAGAAATTAGAGCAAAATTAATTGGGCTATTCAAAATAGATAAATTAGCTTCTGATACAGAAAAGATCATGCATTTATTAAGTAAAATGTATAAAAAAATATCATAAAATAGTGATTAAAAGCTTTGATAAATCTTGGGATGGACTAATAAAAAGCTTGTTGGAAGACTAAAAAATTTTAAAAGCTATTAATGATAAATAGGTATAAGTAATCTAATACCAAGAACCTGTTTTAGCCCCCATAAAAAACAAGCTATCAGAATCAAAAAAGGATCCTGAGATGTTACTCACGAACGGAAGAGTAAAGACAGGGTTAATGCTTGACATGAAACTGAAACTAAGACTAAGATAATACCATTTATTTAATATTATAATGATAATATATATTTTGTGAGATAAATATATTAAAATAAATAATACTCTTAGATTTTTTTTGAAAGATGGAAAAAGATTACCCTTCTATACTTTTGAGAAAAATCTAAATGATATTATCAAATAAAAATTTTAATAAAAGCATTAATAATTTTCAAATAATAGCTTGCGAAATATTGTGAAATTTTCAAGAAGGTTCTGGAAGCAGCTTTAAATAATCTATAGATAACATTCATTATTACTCCATAAGATTCCATTGTATTCCATGATTTTTTATGATGTACCATAAGACTCCATTTTATTCCAAAAATTTCCATAAAGTCCTAGATTGTTTCTGTTCATAACATGGGATGTACGAAAACATAGTTTAAAAAATTTTCAAAATGTATTTGAGATTAATTGAACTAAAATATTTGAAAATTCTTGAAAAGAATTAATATTAATCCAGAAAAGATCCTTTTGATAAATAATGTCAATTATTCAAAAAAAATGGAACATAAGAAAATTTTTGATATTTAAAAAAGTATAATAAAAATCAATTAAACTCGATTGATTTAGATGAGAGATTTTATAATGTTGAAACTATGGCAATATAAAGACTAAATGGAAATAAAATGGAAAATAAAGCAAAAAAAAATCAAAAAATGAATTTATACTAAATGAAGGTAATACGAAATCAAATGTTAGGAAAAGCTAAAAATATTCCAAAATAATAAATTTTGTGAATGATTTTGATAAATAGTCGCTAAAAAGGATTTATGTGAAAGACAAGCAATAATATATTTTTTTTCGATTATTAGTTGCATCACAATCCATCGCTCAGAATTAATGGAACCTTGCAAAAAAATGAAATTAGATAAAAAATGCAATATTTCTAAAATTAATTAAAACATTACAAACTGCAGATTGTTAATAAAAATAAACAGTAAAATTTCTTAGTCTATAATGGATTTTGGTGCAACTTCCTAGGTTATTACACAAAATTTCCGACTAAACAAATTTTTTTAAATGATACCAATTCCAAACAAGCAATAATCACAGCCGATGGAATGAGTCACAAAATATTGGAGTTGTAAAAAATTTACCAATTTTTATTGCGGAGTACGAATTCCCTATGAATGATATAGTGATTAAACAAGCATTTCAAGATATAATTCTTAGAGTATAGTTGCTTCTTGACATTTAATCTGGTATAAATTTACATGAAAGTGAACTCGTCTTAAAAAAATGTGAATTTGAAGTAGTTTTATCTTTAAAAATCAAAAACAAAATCAATTCAAGTTCAGCGAATTCTTTGAAATTATAAAGTTTAAAGATAGTATCAAAAAAAATTTAGTAATCGGTGAAGAAGCGAGAAAAATTGTGCTTGAATATAATAATATTTTAGTTACAGAGTTACAAGAATTAGGCGCTACAAATGTGTTAAATTATGAAACTAATACTGCTAGTAATAAGCCAATAAGAATAAGGCCATATATAATAACTCCACGCATCAAAAGAAGCAAGAAAGAAATTGTCAGAAATGACAAAGCAAGGAATGATTATTATATGTAGGTCTAGTAAGAATGCTCCTATAGTTACTGTATTGAGAAAATAAGGTAAAATAAGAATCTTTAATAATCATATGTAATTATATGATATAACAAAGAAAGATACCTACGCCATACATCTTATTCAGAAATTTTTGATGCATTATCAGGTGCCAAAATATTTTCGACCCTATATTCTATAAGCAGGATTTTTCAGCTATCTCTCTAAGAAGAATATTGCTCAAAAAAAGCGTTTTCGCTACCCTTTTTTGGCTCTTGTTGTTATTCAATAATGCCATTCGGCTTTACAATAAGTCCCGCGACTTTTCAAAGATTTATTGAAACCTTTTAGAACGAGTTTTGTCAAAGAAAACTATATTATTTGTGAGTTTAGAATTATATTTTAAAAATACTAAATATCATTCAAAAGAATAATAAGAATTATTTATGTTAATTAAAATAGTAGGATTGAATTTGAAAAAGGAAAAATGCTTAATCAGTGTAAAAAAATTGAATTACTTGGGAATTTATATTTCAGCAAACGGTATTGAAATTAACAATGGTTTTATAAAATCAGCATTTAAATGTCAGAAAATGAATAAATTAAACGAGTTTCAATCTTTTCTAGACATGGTAAGCTAATAAAGAAATTTATTCCCAATTTATCCATTAAAGGTCAAATATTTTATAAACTTTTAAATAAAATTGTGGGTTTCAATTGAGAATAATAACAGAATAGAGCATGGAGAATTTTTAAAAACGTCATAATTAAAGCACCGGTAATAGACAGCTCGAATTGGGATGAATATTTCGCTTTAACTACCGATGCCTCATTTTTAGGCGTTAGAGCAATTATAAGCCAAAAAATTGAGAGAAACGAAAGACTGATAGATTTTTTAAGTAGGCCATTAAAAGGAAATGAAAAAATTTATAGCGCCATACACTTAAAAGGATTAATAGTTATTTTTGA
>LSSN01000719.1:0-26744 GCA_001970855.1 Smittium culicis | reverse complement strand
CCCCCCCCCCCCACCCCACTACCCTCCCATATCTTATAATTGTAACCAATCATACTAATTCTTATTTAGGTAGGTAATAATAGTCTGTATTTAAATTCAAAATCTGCAATGCACTTCCATTCCTCCCCTAATTCACCAGGCTACAAACCTGCTATGTCAGGTAAACTATACGCAAAACAAGACCAAGTTCAGAAACTCCCTGTCCCCACTCTTGACCAAACTCTACCCAAATACCTCAAATCCGTTCAACCCCTTTTGTCCGCTGCCGACTACTCCAAAACTGTCAAAACCGTAGAAAACTTTGCCAACTCCTCCATCGGAAACCAACTTCAAGCAAGACTCGAAGCCCGTGCCGCCGATCCTACAAAGACAAGTTGGCTCATCGACTGGTGGAACGATCTCGCTTACCTCGGATACAGAGATCCCGTCGTTCCTTACGTCAGCTACTTCTACGCCCATAAAAACGATAAACGCTACCGCTCCATCACTAAACGCGGTGCTGTTGTTGTTGCCTCCGCCCTCCAGTTCTGGAAATCTGTCGTCGATGAATCCATCGACCCTGAAATGATTAAAACTACCCCTTTGGACAGCAGCTCTTACCAATACATGTTCAATACCTGCAGAATACCCAGACTCGGTACTGACTATCCTGCTCAATATGACCCTAAACTAAACCAGAAAATCACTGTCGCCAGAAACGGCATCTTTTACTCCCTAGACATCGCCCCTAACGGTACCCAACTCTCAATCCCTGAAATCGAATCGTAAGTTTTTATACTTTTTACTTAATTATATCTATCCTATCCTCGTCTTTCATCAATTCTTGTAATCCTATCCTAACATACCTTTATTCGTTTTTATTTCAATTTTTATTTCTCTTCATCTAATCGCTATATTTTGCTTTAAATACTACTGCTTTTAGCCAGCTAGAAAAAATCATCAGAGATGCAGATGGTCGTATTGCCCCTAAAATCGGTGTTTTCACAGGCGATTACAGAGATACTTGGACAAAGGTACTTTTTTTTCATTCGTATCTACTACTTACTTTTTTGCATTTTCTGCTTTTTCCAATCACCCCCCTCCCCTACATAGAATAGTATACAATACAATTTAATCCTTTTTCGTATTTATTTGTTACAGAACCGGGAACTATTGATTGCTGCTGGCCCTAATAATGAAGCTCTTTTAAAAGAAATCGAAAGCTCAATCATGTTGCTCTGCTTGGATAATACCAGCCCTGTTACCCAGAACGACCACAACCACGGATGCTGGCACGGTGATGGTGTTAACCGCTTCTTTGATAAGCCTTGCCAATTCATTATCTTTGAAAATGGTAAGTCTGGGTTCTTGGGAGAACACTCAATGATGGACGGAACACCCACTTGCAGATTAAATGAACACGTTGTTGCTCAAACTCTCTCAAAAACTTTCGAAGCTGAATCTGGAAACATGTCCCAAATGAGGTCCAACCTACCTAGCCCAACTCCTCTCATCTTTGAAACTAACGTGCAAGTTTTAAAGGCTCTAGAAACTAGCCAAAAGCTTTTCAACTATGAAATTGACAGACAACACTTGTTTAGCACAACCTTCCACGGCTATGGTAAACAAATAATTAGCAAACACTATGGATTCAGCCCTGACGCATTCACTCAGATGATAATCCAACATGCTTACTACAAGCTACATGGACGCTGTGTTCCTACTTACGAACCTGCACAAACTAGAAAGTTTATGTCAGGAAGAACCGAAGCATGTAGAGTGCTTTCAACAGAATCTCTTGATTTTGTAAAAGCTATGGAAGATCCTAACTGCCCTGATGAAGAAAGAATTAGACTATTGAAAGCCGCCACCCAAGCTCACTCAAAGTACCTGGCGGATGCAGGAAACGGCTATGGAGTCGACCGCCACTTGCTTGGTTTGAAATTAAGCTTAAAAGATGGCGAAGAAATGCCAGAGTTTTTCAAAGATCCAGTCTTTGGCCAAAGCTCAACCTGGATGATCAGTACTTCAAATATCTCATCAAAATACTTTTTGTCGTGGGGCTGGTCTGAAGTCGTTGGAGACGGATATGGCGTTGCTTACTCCATCGTCGACGATAACTTGAGCTTCAACGTCACCTGTGCTCGTGACAATAAAATCGGCCTTGACTCAGAAAAGTTCTGCCAGTGCTTGAACGATTCTGCTACCGAGTTAAGAGAACTACTCGCCAAAACAGCTCTTCCAACAAAACCAAAACTCTAAGTTTAATAAAAACAATAAAAAAAGTTGTCTTGAGCAAAATTAATGATGCTTTTTTTCTTATTTCTTTGTTGCTTTATATACTATATTATAGAATATCATTTCTTTTATTTATAACTCTAAAGGGTTACCTTGACAATAGTAATAAAAACTTGTTTAAAAAATTTTAAATTTTAAATTTTTTTCATAGAAATGTGTTATATTTGAAATTAGCTTTATGGATGTTATATCGAACACATAAAATAAATGAAATGTAGTGTTAAATTGTGACTCGAATGTGTTATAATCTTGATATTTTTATGATGAATGAATAATTAACAAAAATAAATATCAGTCAAGAGTTTTGCAATAGGATGTTTTAATTTAATTTATTTTGATATTTAGCAGTATATATGTATGTATGTATAAAGGTTATATTTATCGCTATTTATAGATAGATATTAGAAAAAGTAGTTTTGTTTTAAAAGAAAGATAAAAATAAATAGGCTCGAAAGAGAATATTATGAGCAAAAGGAGAAATTAGCTAAAAAGAAAAGTCAGGGGGAGAAAAATACTCTAAAAGGTAAAAAATGGATGATGGTATGATTGATGTATAAAAAAGATAAGAGAAAAGGCTGAGTATGGGGGCTAAGAGATACAAGAAGTTTTATATGGGGGAGGAGGGGGGAGTTGAAGGGGAGGTATATTTTAAACGGCCATATCCATTTTAATTTTTTCTTGGGGGTTATAACCATCGAGTTCAAAGTCAGAAAATTCAAAGTCGTTTATATCAGAGACAGGTCTTGTGATTCTGAGTTTAGGGAACTTATTGGGCGTTCTTTGGGTTTGTAGTAGTAGGGGGTCAATGTGGTTGAGGTACACATGCGAGTCGCCCATGCAGTAGTAAAGCTTCCCGGGCTTGATTCCAGTGACATGAGCGATTAGGATGGTTAGCAAGGCGTACGAGGCGATATTGAATGGGACGCCGAGCCCCATATCACAGGAGCGTTGGTAGAACTGGCAATCGAGCTGAGCATCGCTAGTTGCGGGATATTTGACGTAAAACTGGGCGAACATGTGGCAAGGCGGAAGAACCATGAGCTTTAAATCGCTTGGGTTCCAAGCAGACAAAATTAGTCTGCGGTCGAAGGGGTTCTTTTTGATAGTGTCGATAATTGACTGGAGTTGGTCGTACCCTTGACCTGTATAGTCTGCGTCAGAGTCGGAGTATTTGGCGCCGAAATGGCGCCACTGGAACCCATAAACAGGACCTAAATCATCTTCCCTTCGGTCTACAAGCCCTATTTTGTCGAGGTACGAGCGGCTGCTATTGCCGTTCCATATATTAACACCCTTCTGTTTCAGTATCTTGTTATCTGTTTGGCCTTTAACGAAAAACAGCAGCTCTTCTGCCACACCCTTGAAAAACACGCGCTTAGTTGTAAGCAGCGGGTATACGCCATTGCACAAGTCGAATACTAGTTGTGGAGGTGCAAATATCGACTTTGTACCGATGCTGGTGCGATCCTGCCTCGTCTCGCCTTCGTCGATGATCCTCTTAACTAGGTCTAGATACTGCTGCTCCTCCTTATTGCCGACACTGGTTTCTGACTTTTCCATTGTCATTTTCTCTTGGAATATATTTTTTTTCAAGTATGGTTTAATGCGGTTGGTGATATATTATAGATAAGCGTACTTAGCGCAACTTTGAGGAGGAAAATAAATTTAGATTTTAATGTTATAACTTTTTTTATTTAATATTTAGCTATATTTTTCGGATTTTGAATTTAAGGAATGCTGATTCGCTGTTCTTGTTTATACATGATCCATTGGCCAGCACTATTTATATTAAAGCGAAAATGTGAGCATAGAAATCAGGGTCCAATCGCCTTAGCTGATTCTTGGTAGGCAATCGCCTGCCAGTAATCAAGAGTAATCTTCGAACGTGATTTTTTAGCCAATAATATTTGCGGAGTTGTAGCGGTGATTAAGACGAGGGATTAATATTTGCCACAAAAAGGCTAAGCAAATGATAGGTAATAATTAAATATAGAGGAAATGATTACTAATAAATGTTAAATTTCCGCTAAAATCCTAATAGAATATTTGTAAATAATAAAAATGATTCAATTTATACCATAAACCTAAAACTCTTCAATTAGATTCACTTCAAACTCAAAAGCATATATAATTATTATCCAGAATATCCCGTACGAATAAACAACAGTAATAATAGTTATCATCATCACTCGATACTTTCATTTATTCTACCAGCAGTCCCACTAAACGAATCATCAACACTGCTTTAAACTTCAATATATCATCTTCCCCTTCCTTTTCCAATAACTGTTCTATTATTATTAAAATAAAATAGCGAATTTTTTATCATGAATCCAAATACTCTATCTATCGATGCCCTAGTGCCTAGTCATAGTCTGGGTACTGGCGAAGGTATAGGCCCACTCGTGCGGCCAAATAACCGTGATTGTCGAGTGAGACCAGGCGTTTCTTCTCAAACACGGTTTCGCCCAAGCAACCCTGAAAGCGAAGGGTCTTTTACAACAACAGAAACAGAAAAATCTCCTAGAGAAGAAGAAGGTGACTTAGTACTATATTTGACAGGAGTAAATTCATCAAGCGGTGCTGCTGATGAACACCAGCAGGAGTCTGAATCCTCGCATCAGGAGCACAAAAGGCCAAAGGTCAGGTGGGCTGAAGACACAGTCGATAACGAGCATATGGGCAAAAAGAAAAGCAAAGGTATAGTCCTCTTTTTCAGCTACTTTTTCTGAATTATTCTATAACTTTTGATTTGCCCTACAAAATTATCCTTTTTAATTCATGCTTTATTTTTTTTTTGACCGTTTAAATAGTGTGCTGTATTTTCAAAAAGCAGAGGAATTGGGATGAATCAGACACAGAGGATAGCGACTCTTCGTGCTGCCATAGCGATGAGCCCAACGAATATGAACGCATGCCCAGATACAAATAATACCATTGTCTTTTTTTCCTCCTAAACATCAAAAAAGTAATTTTATCAAATTGACCCTTTAAACTTATATATATTTCGCTTTTAAAGTATGTATAGTTTTATCGAATGTATAAATCTTTGGCAGCCACTTATAAACAATAATTCAACCAAGTTTAAAATAGATTGTATTTGTGATTGCGCTATTAACAAAATTCATTAGGATCAAATCGCTTCTACTTTATGTAGAATAATACTACTTTCACAGCATAAATATAATTATAAAGATTAATATCAATATCAATATTTTTATCTGTATCAAAAGGAATTTCTTTTAATCTTGAAGTTATAGTAAAAAATGATTACTCTGATAGAAATTTCGCCGTTTTTTTACTCTTTTTATTTCTTTAAATCCATTTCTATTCATATACACAGAATTCAATGAGCTTTTATTATATGAAAAATATGTGCAATCCCTCCCCCCCCCCCTTTTTTTTCTTATGAATTATGAAAAATCAAAGTATTTATTAGCCTACATTATATTTATGCATTTATAAAACATCCTTTTCATAGTATCTTATTATTCAAAGCGCTTTTTACTCCGAAAACTAAGAGAGCAATTAGATATCTTGTTCATATATATGAATTTCAATAATCTATTATTGTCTAAATTTCAAACAGGAAATTCAATACAACTAGATCTTTTAATCTTTTTAAAAATTTTTTTTCTATATTCCAAAAAAATACTTTGCGAAATACAATAGCATTGAATATGTTTAAACTCCTAGATATATTAGTATGTTTGGCTATCTAAGATTTATTTTAAACAATACCAACAAAAAAAGTCACCAGGCAATCAGGTTTTTTGAATTATTACCTTTTATAAAGTTATCTACCTTGAAAGGTATAGTCAATATGTTATTACATACATTTATACTCGAGCCCATGCTCACATCTAACCTTAATTCACACCACCCTAGCCAAATAGATAATTTTATTCAATTGTAGATTTTTTCATATTCATGTAAAAGTGTCTACTATTATCGCATGCACTTTATTATAATATAATTGTGATTTTCTGATTTCTTAAAATATTGACTTATTTACTCTATTGCAATTCACTATAAATATTTATCGTTTAACAACATACACCACTATAAAGAAATTCAACATTTATTTATTTTTCAAGCAACAGTCATTTTATTATTATATTTTTAGAAATATAATCACTTGTTCAAAAATAAATCAAATTAAATAAAAACTATAAAAATAGTTAAGCTAGTATCAAGTCTAAAAAGTAAAAGCCAATAGTTTAAAATTTTTGCTTTTAAAATTTTTATTGTTAACTATACAACTTTAATTTATATATTATTGAATTTGCAATTGTATTTAAAATATGGCCACATATTTCGGAAATTTCAAATATATTTGTTCAGTACTTACTAAATCCTATTTTTTACAATAAGTGCATCAATATTCGGTATCTATATTTTTAGTAACATCATCTTCATTCAAGTATTCAAATCTTCTTCTTTTCGAGCGAAAATGTCTCCTTCTTGAGCAGCCATATCCTCTTCTTCTTGAACAACCATATCTCCGTCTAGGCCAACCGTACCTTCTTCTATATAAATCAATAAATGTATTTTTGCTTTGGTTTCTGCATATTCCTTTTCTCGGGATTATTTTTACGCTCCAAACCCAATCATGAAGTTCTTTTTGGGTGTTAAAATACCCAGCTGTTCCGCACAATTTCTTCTTGGAAACCAAGCCCTGACAATAACTACTTCTATAAAATCGCACTTCCGCATCCACAGCTGAAGATATCATTAGCCCATAGTATCCTGGTATGTTTTGACACTTCCCAAATTCTGGAATGATAGTTGATGTCACCGCATTTTCGCGAAATCCGCCACTTGATGTGAAAATACTGACCAATCTTGGAGTTTTTGCGAACCCGCAATTAAGTAGGCTGGATATGAGTAACAATCTAATACTATATCCAATCATTTCCCTATTATTTAAACCCCCTAATTATAATTTATTATAATTTATTACAAGTTATTAATAACTGCTACTAATGTAAGGGTTTAGATTTAAAAATTTGATGTGGTATTTATATGAAATTAATCACAGGTAATTATCCCTGTTATTTTAAACAGTTTTCCGATTCTTTTACGCATAAAAGAAATTACTCTAAAAACCAACTTTAAAAAAAATACATAAAGCGTTTATTTTTAAATACATTCGCATTTTATATTGTGTTATTTTATGCATTTTTTTACATTTATGTAGAAAAGATGTGCATTAATATTATATAACTATCGGAAATGTAGATGCGATTTAGGCATCAATGAAAATTTTATTTTTTATTTTTTGATAACTTTAATTAAAAATAAAGTATAATGAAAGAATATAAAACGGCAGTTAAATTCAAATTTTTATCAAGATATTTGCAAGGTAATGAAAAAATATTTTGATATTATTTAATGTAGCTAAGAAATCGCTATTATAATTTAATTGGTGTAATACGTTTTTTATTCTTTCGGTACAAGAACATGAAAGAATTTTTTATTGTTTTGAACGTATTTTATAATTTATATTTTATAATAATTACGTTATATCGATATAGGCGTTGACTTCATATTGCATCTAAAAAGAAAATTAATCAAATTATTGGAGCTGCATTGCTTATTTTATTACTTGTGAATGTATTTATTGTAGCAGAATAAAGAATAGTATACTTAAAAGTCTAGTATAAAAGATTTGCCGAATTTGTACAGTAGTGTGGGTAAATGTGATACGAGTGAAAATAATCATATAGCTTAATCTAATAGTTACGAAGGCTGCTTTCCTACCAGACTAATAATTCCCATAAAGATTAATCTTTAAAATTGGCGGAGAGGGGCTTAATGCATTTCCTTAATTTAGTCCGAAATATAAAACCTTAATATCAGGCTCCTTCAAAACTAATATAAAATCAAATAGTACTAACAATGTTTAATTACATAATATTATATGTGACCAATCTCCATTTAAACAATACATTATTTTTTAATCGCTAGGAATTATTAAATTATAATTTAAAAAAACATGAATATCATTACACCAAAATGTTTATAAATAGATAGTCTAGAAATAGTAAAATATCAAGCAGTTTATACATAAAATTTTGTTGGAAAAACAAAGCGTTTCAGCTTCATGCATTATTATTTAAATTATTTAATTTTTGAACAATAAATATTTTATGAAATAGCAATATTATCTAAAGTCGAAAATCCATACTAGAAAAACCTAAAAGTATATGAATAAATACAGAAAAAGAAAAATTAGATAGTTTTATTCAATATTATCAAACTAAAGTTAGATGTTAATTATTTGTAGTTAAAATACAACTGTGGAGGGGAGGGGGGGAGGTTGAACTCTAGGTGATAATTCAAGTTTATTTTAGCTTTTTATTTTTTTACTTTATCCAAGAGATTCTGGGTTTATGGACTCTTGTTGTGCTTTAAGGTCAGAAATAGATATAAAATCTGTATTTCCGTCAGAGTCCTTATCAGATCCATCTACTTGATCCTGAGTGATAACCGCTCCGTCAGCGTTTGTGTCAACAGTAGGCAAAGAATTTTCGCTAGAGCTGGATACCAAACCTTTTATTTCGCTAAGAGTTATTGCGTCTTGTATTTTTCCGTCTTGTGCTTTAGTTGTTACCGCAGATGTGTTTGATACTGCTGTTGTCAACACTGATTCTGTTGATGCCGACTCTGACTCTGATACTGATTTTGATTCAACTGAATTTGATTCTTTGACTATGGCCGGTTCCGTATCTATTAGTTTTACATCGTCAATTTGGTTTTCTGGTATTTTATCGTTGATTGGAGTTGACTTGGATTCAAGCATAGTTTCGCTATCATTGTTTTTAGGTATATCATTGTTGATCTCGATAGCTTTTGCAGCTAAATCAGAATTTTGGACAACGCTTTCAGTATTAATGCTATCTGTATTTTGTAAGCTACTTGATAATGTACTTAATTCTGACAGGTTCTCAACTTTGTCATTATTGACAGCAATATTATTCTGAGCGACAGGGTCAGCTTTTTGAGGTTCTGGTAAAGTAGGTACTTGATGTGCTAAAGACGCTTGATCAGTTGTAGCAATAAACGAATCTTTAACAGT
This sequence comes from Smittium culicis, assembly GCA_001970855.1. Taxonomy (NCBI): domain Eukaryota; kingdom Fungi; phylum Kickxellomycota; class Harpellomycetes; order Harpellales; family Legeriomycetaceae; genus Smittium; species Smittium culicis. The sequence goes on along the minus strand of LSSN01000719.1, from coordinate 17,386 downwards.
TTCAGAATTAGATATTTTGGTGTTGTCTTTACTTGGTTGATCTAATAAATTTTTTACAATACTTGGAGTTATTGGCTCATCATTTACAAAGTTTAGGTTTGTATCTGAACCAGCTTGAGAATTTGCAGTTGGTAGTGATTTTTCTAGAGTCATATCGTTGTTAATTGCAAGATCTGCTTGTGAAATATTCGACGAAATACCTGGTGTTTCTTCTTGATTAAGATCAGCATCATCACCAAGTATTTTTGGGGAGATAGGTATCAGATTATCTTTTGATTCAGGGCCTACATTGTTAGCACATTCTGTAACAATTGAGGTTTCGTGAATTTCATTATCAGTATTGATCACTTGCGTTTCAGGAGGCATATCCAGCTTAATTTTTTTGGTATCTGGCAACTCGCTCAAACCTGTAGTATCAGTTAGATTTTCAAAGTGCGATTTTTTTGATGTGGGTGAAGCAGTAATAGATGAAGAGCTACCGATTGCTGTATTAATAGAATCATTCTTTGGTATTAATTCATTTTTGATTTTTAATACCTGAGCGTCATCCAATTTCGAATTTTTTAGAGATTCGTTATGCTCAGCAGAGATATTAGAGTCTGGATTCTGATCCACATCCATTTCCAAGTTTGATGGAGTAATAGTGTCGACATCCATAAAATTTTCTTTATCAACGCAATCTGGCTCTTCTTGCTGTTGAAGCTGAGTTTCAGAACTAGCTACGGTTTGATTAGAGTCAGCAGGCTCGGACATTTTAATATCAGGGGTTTCAGCGCTAATAATTTTAGAATCTTGTTCAGCTTTGGTTTTACTAGTTTCAGAAGAAACATCCATTGATATTTCTGGAGTTTTATTTGATTCGGAGAGCTCGTTATGATTTGGGGAAGGGGAGACTTTTAATGAGGAATCAATAGATTTAGATGATGGTTGAGGGGCGGGTGAAGATAACTTTAAATTTTCAGAAAATGCATCGTCCAATCCAATAGGGTCTTGAAGCTCGGTTGAACTAGTTTCCAATTCAGGATCGTTATCAGCTGATAAGAGGTCACCAATAGGTTGTTGAGATGGGGCTAAATCGATATCAGGTTTAAGGTTGGATTGTTTAGATGGTTGAGGGGATTTGGATAAGGCATTTTTAGCAGGTCTTGAGGCTGTACCTGTATGCTTATAAGTAAATCCTTCAACGGTACTAGAAGCAGGATCTATACTGTCGGCAAGAGAAGATTTGTTTGAAGAGGAAGGAGCAGCAGAATTAGATTGGTCAGAGTTTGAGTTTGAAGACTTAGATTTGCTAGGCTTGGTAGTTTTTTCTGTGAGTTTGCTTGGCTTAGCTTGTCTACCCCGGGTGGTTTTAGCAGATTTTCTGATTTGATTTTCGTGATTATTAGGAATTTTGACAGTGCGGCCACTATTAGTGGTGAGGGTGTGCTTTTCTCTATTTTCAGAGGAGTCATTCTTTTTACTAGAGTTGGAAGAGTTTTTAGATGGAGTTTGGATGTCTTTAGAGTTAGCGTTAGAGCTGTCAGGTAGAACTTCGTTCAAGTTGTAAATGAGTTTATCGTCAACGAGGGAAGTTATTCTAGATTCCAAATTGGAGTCGATTTCCTGATCGATTCTTTCATTTTCAGCTTCAGAGTCATATTCAGGCCAATCTTTAGGGACATCTTCGAGCTGAGCAGATGGGGCGTGGTTGATGTGTCTGAGGTATTCAAAGACGACTTTGATAATTTCCTCTAAATAAGCTGGAGAGTTTAGGTTTTCCATGTTACTTTTGGGGACGTCTAAAACGTATTCAGGGCCATAAAATTCGTAGTAGTCATTGAAAGGAAGGGTATGGTTAATTTCAGTATCTAATAAGACAGAAGTTTCGTAAGCCCAGGTCCTAGCAACATTTCTGATAGTATAGCCACCACCACCAACGGCTAATAAAGGGACGCCAAAAGTTTTCATATATTTGACACAGTTAGCATGGCCTTTCATGGAAAGATTGAAGCAACCTAACCTGTCGCCGGATAAGGAGTCAGTTCCGCATTGCATAACAACAGCGCCAGGGCGGAAGTGGTCCATTACTTTTCTCATTATTGGCTGGAATATGGCTTGGTAAGTGTCGTCATCTATGCCATCACGCAATGGGACGTTTATAGAGTAATTTTTACCTTTTCCAACGCCAATATCTCTGATATCACCAGTTCCAGGGAAGAAATCGCCGAATTTATGGAAGGAGACAGTCATGACACGATCAGAGCTGTAAAAGGCTTCTTCGACACCGTCACCATGGTGAACATCAATATCAAGATATAGTACGCGAGGGTGGTACCTTAGAAGCTCTAAAATGGCTAAATTGATATCGTTTACGTAGCAAAAACCGGAGGCTTCGCTTTTTTTTGCATGATGTAGACCACCAGACCAATTGATGACGATATCAGAGTGACCATGGTTAAGCCTTTGAGCACCAGCGATACTGCCACCAGCAGATATTGAGCAGAATTCAAAGATTCCATCAAATGGGGGGCAGTCTTCACCTGGCAAATCTGTTGGAGATAGAAAAAAATGTAGAATGGGAGTAGATATGATTAGTAAAAGAAAGATAATATTTGTAGTTCAAGATAAAAGGTAAATAGATTGGGGATAATACATCTTAGGGTATGAACGTGTTGCTTTTCAGCAAATTCAGGGGAGGCTCTTTTAAGATACTCGATATAGTCGTTTGAATGGAATCTAGTCATTTCGTTTGAGGTAGCAGGGATTGGTCTGATGACATCCATTTGTTTATCGAGCTCGTAGGCAGTTATAAGACTGTGCGCCATTCGCATTCGAAAAGGCTTCATTGGATGGCCTTTAAATAGAGAAGCAGGTATTAAGGAATAAAAGAAATAGAATAAGAAATTATAATAAAAGATAATAGTGAGGGGTTAAAGTGGAGATGGTTATTACCGTATCCATAGTTATAGCTTCCAACTTGATCTAGAATAAAAAGATGGTAAGAATGGTTTATAGCGAGGGTAATATAGAATAGCGTGCAGTGAAAGGCGACGTTATTAAAAATAGACAGATTTTGATTGTATTGGGAAAAAAAAGAGGGGGATTTGTTAAGTTTGGGAATGAATGATAAATGGTGATAGAATTAGTAAATGATTACCGTCGTAGTAATACGATACACGTTTTCTATTAGGCATTATATATTTTGAAGCTTAAATTGAAAAAAAAAAAAAAGCTAGGATTTTGAAGAGAATTTTGATTAGAGAGGGTATGGGATTAATGTATAGATGAATTTAATATATACAGGGTATTTGATATTATAGATGGGGATATTTTAGAAGTTGTTTATGGTAAGATATTGAGTGTTTAGAAAGTATCTACGGAGATGGCATAAGTAAAAAAAAAAAAGTATGAGCAGGTTGTGGAAGCGATTATCGAACTAAGGGCAAATTCTTATTGGGGATGAGACGTGGCATATAGTAAAAACGATCTATTAAAGTAGAGGCAGATAAGTGAGAGTAGAATTCGAAAGCTTGTAATTATGAAAGAGATGAATTGTAGATAAGAAATATTTTAGAATTGGGAGCGAAGGAAAGAGTAATGGCTATAAAAAACTTTGTGAAAGTGAATATTTTCATCAATTCCAGTTTATATGATAATTAATTTCATAAACTTTTTAAGGCTTTTCGCGATTTATTTCTTTTTTACATTATATTTGAGTTTTTTTCTGGCCAATTATGTCGCGAAAGTCTTTATCACTTTCTGCTCAGTTTTAATATCCAATAAGTGCAGGGTATAACCTCCTTCAGAATTCTTGGTTGATATTATTGGCTAAATAACTTGATTTAAGTAGTAAATAAGTATTACTGGCGAATCTTATATGTATAATAAATCATGTCCAATAGATATAGTTATTGACTTGTTATTCGCTGATTTTTTATTTTATTAATCAAATTGAGTAGAAATGGCCAATAAGTCATAATAGCAGAGTAATTATGCCAATGATTTGCTAAAAATTGAGAAATTTTGAGATCTACTAACTTTTTTTGTTCAGAACTATATAAAAAAATTAATAAGCTTATTTGCCAGAATTTAAAATTCTGGCACTTTATTTGACGCAACATTATCACATACCAATAAATTTTTGGGGTTCGGGATTATATTTTATTCATTGAATCTAATTTGCTAGATTTGATAGACCAATAACAGACTACCATTAGGGAAAGGAGTATAGAGAGAAAAGGCAGACTTTAGAGTAATGGCAGTGACAGTGCAGCTTTTTATTAGAGTTAGCGCACAGTCAAATGCTTATAAATTTTGAATAGTGCAGCAATGGATGTGATAGTGTAAGTGTGTGTAAGTGTAAGTGTAAGTGTGTGTAAGTGTAAGTGTAAGTGTGTGTAAGTGTAAGTGTAAGTGTGTATGACTGCGCTTTTTGTAGTGAAGGGTATGGCCTATATTAAGCAACCTGCCTTAATATTTAAAGGGAAAAAGCTAAACAATCAAAAGGGGGAGTGAGTTTGAAGTTAAAGTACAATTAAAGTCGGGTTAATAATTAAACAATTAAACTTTTTTTCTTTCTTTAGAGAACAATTAAAGGTCTTTTTGCAGAGTATTATAGTGTATGTTTCAAGTATGAGAGCCATGTAAAGCGTAATTAAAACACGATTTGTTCTGTTGAAAGGCGTTATATCGCCTTGGTTTATATCTCGTTCTACTTTATAAATTTCAGTAAATAATCACATACTTATATACAGAGCTAGATAAATAAAACTCGCTCTGATATCAATTGGGGTTTCTTTTCTTCTTTTAAATCTCTTTTACATTACATTCTTGAACTGATATCGCTTAACTGCAATAATAATATATCTTATAATATTACACAATAACTTCTGAATAGTGTACAAAATACATAAATAAATTGAACAGATATGATGGTAACCAGCGACAATGTTTCTGATAAAAATAAGAGCGTAAGTATAATTCGTTGCTTTAAATAATATTTATGCACATACAAGTCTTGTGAAAAAGAATTTTTTATAAAGTTTTTTTATAATGAGTATTCGAGTTGGTTGTAAATACTACAAGTCTATTGCTTTATTTATTTTTTAACTTGTAGGATACAACAGAGGTTGCTGGATCAGCTATTGGATGCAGCCATTACAAGATAAAGGCGAAGATTAGGGCTAAATGCTGTGGTAAGTTGTACTGGTGCCGTCTTTGTCACGACAAGGAGGAGCTACACGAGATGGATAGATTCGACGTGGACGAAATGGAGTGCCAGGAATGCAACTCAATTCAGCCAATAGGCCAAACTTGTAAAGACTGTGGAGTTAAAGTTGCAAGTTACTACTGTGATATTTGCAAGCTACTGACACACGATGGCAATGAGGAGAAAAACTCTGAGAGTAGAAAAGATAATGAGGAGAAACCAGGAGTTTTCCACTGTAGTAAGTGCGGGATTTGTAGGCGTGGAGTGGAGAGCGAGTTTTTCCATTGCGACAATTGCAGCGCATGCTTGTCGGTGAGCCTACAAGCAGAACATGTTTGTATAGAGAACAACTTGCGTAGTAATTGCCCTATATGCATGGAGAATCTGTTTAACTCGACAGAGCGAGTGGTTATATTGGCGTGCGGACACCCTATCCATGAACAATGCGCGATTGAGCTGGTTCGACACAGCGACAAGATGAACGAGACGATGCCGACGTGCCCGCTTTGCCACAAAAGCATAATCGAACCAAGCGTACACAACGAGCTTATGGACAGAGCACTAGCTTCGCAGCCGATGCCAGAAGAGTACAAAAGCCACAAGTCGTTGATATTTTGCAACGACTGCAGGACAAGGTCAACAGTACCATACCACTTTGTATACCACAAGTGCGCAAACTGCGGCTCATACAACACGTCGATTCGATCACAGCAGCTCCAGTAGCATCACCATCCACCTTCGAAAATAACTTTTACTAATTATGATATGACTATCGACTCTGTCTATCCTTTTGACTGAAGGCTATTATACCAAATTGACATATATATTATATATATGGTAGTCAGAGAGAAGAGTAATGGCAGTAAATCATTTTTGATGAGTAGAAATCCGCTTTAGAAGAGACGATTTGCCGAAATCTGACTGCCAAATAACCTCTATATTATTAATTTCTCATTTTTTAGATCCAACAACAATAAAAAATATTCTCCCACTTTTTATATATTACCAACGCATTATTCTATTCGCCAGTTCCTCACAACTTTTGTTGGGAATTCGTCCTTTTAGTCCAATAGTTGCACCGATCAATAGGCGCATTTCCTAAAAAGACCGTCTGTTTCATTATTCCTGCAGCCATTCATCGATGGCTTTAAAAAGTCCCATGTTTAAAAAGTCCCATGTTTAAATAGGCCAAAAACTTTTATATATTTCCAATGCCTTTTTTTTTTTTATGCGCTTTGATAATTATACTCTTTGTCTCTTTAATATTAACTACCGATTTCTCCGATTACACTTCTCGAAAATACATACCCGCCCCTATCTCCATCGCCTATCCTACACCTACAACTACAACTACAACTACACCTATACCCACACAAAGTCCCAATATTAATCTTATCCTTATTACTGCGCTTGCTTTTGTTTTGTAATCTAGAAGAATCTTTTTTTTTTTTATTTCTTCCATTTGCATATAAATACCTCTGCTATAGAAACTACTTCAAATACAAAAATGAGGCTGACATCTCTTTTCCTGCCTTTATTCTTCCTCGCATCGCTTGTGTTCTCCCAGGACAATTCGCAGTCAGCAGGTTTGCCGTTATATTAAAGCTAAAAATTGCTAATATTAAAAAAAAAATTAACCAAATAGCTTACTCAATACACATAAGTGTTTTTTTTTCATTTATAGTTTAACCTACTATTCTTATTTCACAGATAACAACAGCGATAACAACAGCAACAGCGATAGCGATAGCAACAACAACAACGACTCTACAAGTGGTAATGGGCAGCCTGGACGAATGATTTTGCTGACACCGCCAGTTATGCAGGTACAACCTATGTTTGAGTTAGGTTCTGTCGTCAAGCTGAGTTGGAAGTACGACCAGAGCACTACAAGCCCTCCACAAAAAATGATGATTATCGGCACAATGCCCAACAACCCGAGGTTTTTGGACTCGTCTACGAACAAGCCTTATGTCTGGAACGTTGCTATCAACGTGACAGGGACTCAGTATGACTGGGACACTAAAGCGTTTTCTCCTAGCGGTATTAGCCTTAGTGCCGCCAGTGATTACCAGCTGACTTTCTATGACGGCGATATTGGGCTGGTTAACGGTACACTTCCGCCTCAAGGTAAAATGCTGAACAATTACTTATCATTTTCGTTTTATAACTCCGGGTACAACTCAACTAACAACGGTATTCCCAGCAACTACGACCCTTCTGCTGCCTCTAGCATTATTCCTAGCCTGTACACCTTTTCGTCATTTATACTCTTCGTTTTGCTTTCCTCTACCTCCCTTTACCTTTTATAGTTATAGTTATAATTAAGTTTAATTTTATTTTTATAAAAAAGTAACAGCTCTAATAAAATCAGTGTTTCTTTTTTCATTTAAATTTAAATTTATTGCTCTTTATTATTATTATTTTTTTTCAAAAGGAAGCTAAATAGAAAGATTTAGAATATAAAAACTTGTTTTCTATTTTTTGCAGGAATATCATAGTATATATATTATTTAGGCGTAGTTGAGTCTGAAGATATCGTTTTGGACAAACCAGTTTCCGTTTTCGTTGGAAAGGTTGAAGAGCTGGCTGAATTTATGAGGAATGCTCTCGTCATCAATCAAAAGCTGGCCTGTAACCAAGACGGCTAGTGTAGTGTTGCTAGCATTAGCAGGCTGGACGTCGTATGTAGTGACCTCGTGCTTGACCTTGGCGAAAGGAAGACTGACTAGCTTCTCGGTGATGCTAGGTGCTCCGAGGAACTGCTGGCCCTCGAACGAAAGCATAGATGAGTCGCGGTACAAGGCGGTCAAGCTGCTGCGGTTGCTGTCGAAACTTGCATAGTAGAATTGAACGAACTGTTTGGCAACTTCCTCCATTATTTCTCAGTTAATTTAATGTATATATATGTATGTGTGTTTGTATGTTATTTTTTGGCAAAGACTTTAATGTTGGCCCTCCAAAAAAAAAAAAATAATCTTCTAAGCTGCGTAGAAATTTATTTAATAGAAATAAAAAAAAAAAAAATTAAAAGAGAAATTATTTACTGTATTAAATAATGACACAATTTTGGCTCCTGTTTTTTTTTTTCTGTCGTCACTTTTTACAAAAAGGAAAAAAAAAAAAGATAAAACACAGGTCAACAATCGAAACTAAGTATAATTAGCCCAAATCTCTGCTACTCCCATTCGCTATCATCATTTAACGCTTCTGATTGCGCTAACCATCACTCCAAATTTACACCACTAATAGTATTCCTATTTAACGCAGTTTTTCGAAACCTGGCGCTCATTGGATATATTTTCTGATCTATTGGCTGATTTATGATTATTCGCTACTTATCTCCCCAATTATTATCAAGACATTTCGACAGTCTACCAATAATCATCTCTATGAAAAATGCTATAATTTCCTCTCAATTATCTTAAATAATGAAATGATAGCTGGCCAATAATCTCACGATCACCAGCTTATATCGTTTGCTATAGGCGAAGGTCTCACAACCAATATAGGAATTATAACCCATGACAAACTTATGGCTCAAGTTTTCGCAAATCGGTACAAAATATACAGAAAACTAGCGTTTTACCACACATTATTGCGTTAATATTCACTATTACAAAGCATGAACGGAACTTCAATTATCTTGTAAAATAATATTTTATCTCTGAGAGGAGATAAATCTAGTGTTACCATCTTTATTGGACAATATAAAACGAAATTAAAAATTATAATCTAAAATAAAATAAATGAAAAGATTTTTTTCTTTTTTTTTTTTAAAAAAAATAGTAAGTGCATGTTTTTGATATCCTTCTCATATTTTCTTTCGCAAAATTACTCTACCAGCATAAAAATTTATAAAGATTATCAAGTTGTAAAAAATGGACGAGAGTACTATAAGCTTTCTCAAAGACCTCAATGATAAGATTAATTTGTTACTCAGCTCGAGGGAGCCGCAAGTACAAATAATTCAACAAGGTGAGAATTTGACCGCGAATGCACCAGTTACTAACCTGACTCCCTACAAGAAATTAACTGAAGCATTACCTTCAATCAAGGAGAATTTCTTCAAATCGCCGAAAAGTAAAGAAGAAAAAAAGGATGCGATATTCGCATATCCTAGAAATACCTCGATGAATTATTCACCATCACCATTAAACGAAGATATCCGCAGCACCGTTAAGAAATCAGATGCCGCGTTCTACGCTGCACAGCGGGCATTGAATCAGATAACCAGGTCAATTGACTACTATGCCCAAGAGCTCCTGGAACAAAATCCAGGAATACCAGCCGACGGTCCTCGTCATAACTTTGCTAGTTCGATGAGGATGATGATCTCTGATGTAGAAACACTGTTGAGTCAAAGCAGAATTGACAACACTCATCGTACAATGGATCTTCCTGGGAAACAACCGCAGATAATGCGCAAAGATGAAGACCCTTTATGGGACGATGAGGTGTTAAAAACACTCATTACCGCCAAGAACGCAGAAAATAAATCTATAATCCGAAAGCCTTTTCTCCAGCGGCAACAGAGCACCTATCAAAAAAGTTTAAGCTTCAACTCTATCCCGGAGTCAGCTTATGAAGCCACAGTTTCTACTACAGTCGATAACCAACCCCTCCGACAGCAATAAAATTTTCGAAGAAGGGGGAGAGGGAGACGGGGAGAAAAGGATGCTCAGTAAAGCCTCAAGATCCGCTCCCGGTAGGGGGACGTCTCGCGATGTTCCGTGCTGCATGGGAGAAGCTCGCCGACAGTGATAAGGTAAGGAGCATCGTGAGCCAAGGTTTAAGGATACTGCTACCGGATCGAGAACCTCAAGTCACTTCCTGGAGACCATCAAAAAAGTGTTCTTTTATCTGAAATATTGGGATAGCTCCGCAGGGGATTTCAGCTCCACGGGGACCACCGTTGACGAACTACTCTCAAAGTTACAAGAGGAAGATTACTCCTGCAGAAAACAAAGCTGTCTCAGAAGTCGCATCCCTCCTGATAAAGAATGCCATAGAGGATGTTAAGGATCTATCACAAGGCTTTTATAACAACCTCTTCACGATCCCAAAGAATACTGGGGTTCTTCGACCCGTGCTTGACTTGAGGAACCTCTATCAATATGTCGAGCAGAAAATTTTCAAAATGGAATCGTTGAAATCTATTTGTCGCATTATCAGAGATAGGATCATATGACTTCAGTGAACCTGGAGGACGCGTTTATACACAATCTTATCATCAAGGCCAAAAGAAAATATCTGCGCTTCACCTGAAACAGTCGGAGGTACCAATTCAGAGTACTTCTATTCGGACTTTTGCTAAGTACGTACATCTTCACAAAGATTTTACGACCAGCTATAACGTGGTCACGGTCTCAAGGGATCCGAATAGTGGCATATTTGGATGATCTCCTGATATTGAGAGAGTTGAAAGAGATATGTGTGAAGAGCGCGGATATAATGGTATCCAAACTGACAGAGCTTGGATACAAGATAAAATCCTCAAAATCATCCCTCATACCATCCAAGTCTATTCAGCATTTAGGAAAGGCAATAAATTCAAAGAAAATGTCACTGATAGTCCCTTCAAAAAAAATCAGGAACCTCAGGCGAGAAGCAGCCAAGCTTATCAAGATCAAAAAGGAAACTTTGAGAGGATTAGCAAGCTTTATAGGGAAAGCCCAGGCAATGTCTGTTGTACTCCTCCCTGGGCGGCTAATGTTGAGACGCTTACTCGAGCAGAAAAATAAATTGCTTTCAACTATGAAGTCATGGACAGCAACGATGATATTGACTGCTCCAGCAATAGAGAATTTAGTCCTTTGGAAGAAGAAGCTAACGAAATTTAACTGAATCACTTTTCTCCCGGAAGTTCCATAAATCGAAATATTCACAAATGCAAGCTAAAACGCATGGGGCATTGTATTGGATTCAAACACATGGGCAGGTACATGGAACGCATCTCAAAAGAATTGGCACATCAATTTCAAAGAGCTGAGAACCGTTTTATATACTCTCAAACTTCCAGAAGAAATTATGAGGTCAGTACTAGTCTATTCCGACAATACTACAGCATTAACTTATGTAAAGAAGTTTGGCGGAACTACATCTTCGAATTTATTGAAAATCTTGGGAGAAATTTGGAACCATTGCATGAGAGCAAACATACGCCCGAAAGTATATTATGTTCCAACGTAAATCAACCCTGCCGATTCACAAAGCAGGTTGGCTACTCAAACAGAGTGTTCTCTCTCGTAGAGAGCCTTCAAAGTGTTAGAAAAAGCATATGGTCCCCACGAGGTAGAATTGTTTGCATCGAAATGAAACAAGAAAGTAAAGAGGTACTTCAGTTGGTATTAAGACCAAAAAGCCTAGGGACAGAATGCCTTAGCATTCAGTTTGCCGGCATAGAGCAACCTTTACAGTTTCCATTCATGGAATTTAATCATGAATGTAATGCAGAAATTCCGGATAGAACGGGTAACTATGACTCTCATTACACCTTACTGGAAGACTGCAACCTAGTTTCCAGACGTTTGAGCGCTTTCAATAGCACAGTTAACAATTCTAGAGCAACACCAATCATTCCAGATCCGAAAAGCGGAAAAACTTCACTAATGGAGAACAAGAAATGGTAACTGATAGCACGGAGAATCAGTGGAGCACCGCACAAACGGAGAGCTTATCTCAAGCTGTCCTTGTAATAATAAATAATTCTAGACCAGTTAGAATAACAGGGTAATATAGCACACAGCAGCTTTTTCTTTACTGTAAAACCAATAATGGATATTCAGGCCCAATAACTGCTCATCAGATAGTCAACTATCTAGCAGAACTACGCGTGGAAAAGAATCTCAATTTTAGCACAGTAATTTCATACGAGTCTGAAATTATGCAGCTTGTACACGATAAAATAGGAATTAGTGAAAGTTGTTTATTTAAAACTTTTAAAAAAACTTTAAATGGAACTTCTATACAAACAGTAAAACAGAATAAGTTTGATATTGTTCCTATTTTGGATAATTTTAAAGCACTCGGGCCTTCTGAAAATCTGAAAATCTGAGAATTAAGACTCTCACTTATAAAATGTGTTATTTGTTAGCAGTTTGCGGATTAATGAGAGCCAGTGACCTACATAGAATCGACGAGGATAGAACAGAAAAATTTGATTCTAGAGCTACCTTCATAATCATAGCACCCTAAGAAAAAATAAATGGATGCCCGATAGAAAGACAATGCGAAATAAAATACCACCCTGATAAAATAATATGTTCGTCCAATACTTACTAAGTATATAAATTGAAATCAGCTATGGGCAGATTTCCTAGGCCACATGTCAATGAAAATAAGTTGATGTTCAAACACTTATTTAGACACACAAAGATTTTAGCAAACCGCTATCAGTAGATAGCATTTCTGGGAACATTAAATCTATAACCGGAATAATTATAAAAGAAGGAAATAAAATACCTAAAGCTAGATCCATCGGAGAAATCTTGGCTGAAATTGCAGTTATTTCGTCAGATTCTATTTTTTCTCAAGCGAATTGGTCCAGTTATTATATGTTTGATACATAATATCGAATTTCACGAGATCCTGCAGCTAACATTACTATATCGATCCGGAATTTGGAGTAACTAAATATATCTCCTCTCAGAGATATAATGTTAAAATTAATCGAGCTCTAAGAGCGATGATTAATTCATATTATATTAGGAGAGCAGATATATTTAGTCCCGCCCACCCGTCACCATTTAATCTTTGCTGAAAGATGATAAGGATATCAAAAACATGCACCTACTATTTTTTTTAAAAAAAAAAAAAGAAAAAATTTTTTCATTATTTTATTTTAGATTATAATTTTTAATTTCGTTTTGTATTGTCCAACAAAGGTGGTAACGCTAAATATATCTCATCTCATAATATAATATGAATTAATAATCGCTCTTAGAGCTCGATTAATTTTAATATTCTTTTACCTTAAAAGTTGTATCTGTAATTCATCGATACCATCTATATCTCTAACGTTTCAAAACATAAATTTATAGATTTATATCACAATTAATTCTCCAAAAAAAAATTACCATATCATCTACATCCATCACTTCATTTTCAAACCCCCTGATCATGCTTTTTTAAACACGAATTAGCATACCTATATCCAAACTATAAATATTTATCGCAGAGTGATTTCACGACTGGTTAGAAAGAAATAAACTATATTAAAGATAAATTCAGAAGAAACTAATGAAAAGAAAGAAAATTAGTTTTTTTTATTTTTACTGTGAAATGTATTTTTCTTGAAATTTCGAATATAAAGAGCCTACGGTTTTATTGGATAAACTAAATAAAACACATTTTACAAAGAAAAAAAGGGAGAAAAAAACTAATGAAACACTACAACATAAAATTAAATAGAACAAAAATAATACTTTTAACAAGAGGAAACTTATTTGAAATTTAGATCACCGAATTTATATAAAAAAGCTAACAGTGCACTAAACTTTGCACGCGATCTCAGAAAAAAATTATTATAAAATAATATCCAATCATATTTTTTTAGTTTTAAATTTTGTTTATATAGTTAAAAAAATAAATAATCTATAAAATATACCAAAGAGTAAAAAGTAGTTGGATTTTAAATCTCGTATATCTATATGTTTAAAAATTTTAAGTATTGACACTAATCTAAAACATCAAATTTTAAACCTTGATTCTTAGTTTTTATTGTTTTTTCGAACATCCAAATCTGTAAATAAATCAAATCAAAATCCTTAATTGAAAATAAAGGTAGTGGTATTTTAAAATCTACAACATATTCTACATATTTACATACACACTAGTTCGTAGGGAATACTTCGGAAATTGATTTTTTCTCTCGATCCTATTAATCACTGGTCAATATTTGACCATAACACGCCACTTTTACCGAAAAAAATTATATTTATTTTTTAACGTTCTTTTTTTTTTGATCTTTCAAAGCTATAAATAGCATAAAATTTATAAAAAAATTATTCTATTAAACTATAAGTTTTAATATTTTATTTATGCGGAAAAATAAACATCTCATTAAAAATATTAATTATATTAATCATACTTGCAATGAATTTACCTTTTTATTTGAACTGGATATACCTATATTATCTTATCACAATAAATATATAATCTAGGCTATATTCTTCAACATATTTTGTTATGCTTTTCTTTTAAGGTTCAATTCTTAAAAAATTTTATTGTTGTTTAAACGTTATATTTTAGTAGAATTTTTAATGATTTTTAAACAATTTATTATTTCCTAACAAGGCGAGGATAATACATGAGAATTTTTTACTAATTGAAAATAGAAAAAAAAATTGTAATTAACTAGGTATACTTAATTACGCATCAAATTTCCATAATTACTTCATATCACAAAGATACGCAGGAAAAAAAAAAAGGATCTCTTTTTAGTTTTATCCTAAATCTCTTTTTTTTTTACTAAATAAATAACTTTGAAATCTAATCCAAGTGGAAGTTTATTAGTACTTCCTTATTAGAAAAAAACGATAAAAAATGCGATTTTTTGACAAATACACAGAAACCTACAAGTATTCTAAATTTTTTCTCTTAATTTTAATAAAATTTTTGATACATAAGCTAACAACTTAGAAATTTTTGCAAGTAATAAGTACTTAGTCTACTACTGTAAATGAAATAATCGTGGTTAAATGTTTATTATTCTTATATTATTAACCAAAAATGCGAAAAATTTAGTCACAATAATAATAATATACTCAAAATAATATGCGAAAAATTAAAAATATTACATAAAATAACCAATATTATTTTTTTTACCAAAAACTTCGACAATCCTCCTTTAGTTTAAAATAAAAATTTTGTTCTATCTGTAATAGAAGCCACGAGTTTGGACCAAGTATCTCCGGATAATTAATTAAATTCTGTCTCAAATCTTTCGTAAAATATATATATATATATTTTTTTTGGTGAATTGTGATAATATCTTAGTCTCCTTTTAACTATTTCAAAGAGTGTTTCAATTTATTTGAGTTCTGTAGACTGCATTGGCCAAAAAAGCATAATAAAGCCTTTTCGATCCAAGTAAAAGATTTTATTAAGAAATTTATAAGTCCAGGCTTTGTCTTGGCGAAAATTTAATAAATTTGAATCCAATTTGATACTATCGATTGTGGTTTTTTTATCCTTATATCGTAGATAAATATCACGACAAAGAAAGATAAGTATATCTTTAAACTAATGAGAAATAATCAAGTAAAAATGATTTCAAAGAAACCAGATTTAATACTAAAAAAATATGATGATTCATTTGGAAATCTTTTTTTACAAAGGATACAACTTTGTATTTTTTTTATGTTGAGGTGCTTCTTTATATTTATACTTTTTAAATCTGCAATTTATTTTAATCACTATATTTTAAATTTATATTTAAATATTCTTACATAAAATTTAAGAAGAAAAGCCTCTATAAATAGAGAAGAATAATACCGTGATAATAAAATCAACAAAAATATCAGTTATCTTATAACAACATTATCAGCTTGTTTATCAATAGTCGAACCCAAAAGAAAAATCCCTAGTGAAAAACTATAATATACACAAAAGCTAAGTGGAGAAAAGGGAATTATCTGAAAATTATTTAATATACAAACATAAAATTCAGAATTAACTAATCCATTGATTTTTTTTTCTCCTTCTCTATATTATCCACCTTTGTTCTGAGATATCAATTATAAATTTAGTCTTTAAATAGGTGTATCACTTTGATATAAAAAGCTATCGTTCCGATAGGTTAGGCATTGAATATCAATTTTTTAGACTGATCGTTGATAATTTTTACAACCCTCAAGCGATCAGTTTTTATGTTTTTTTAGAAAAATTGATCTTCTACCAATATTTTCTTTTGAGAATTGGTTTAAACTTTCTTTTAGAAGCTATAAAGCCTCACCTCTTTGAGGTCTCTTTTAAAGCTTTGGTCAGCGATTTGAATATTATGACTCATTTTTATTTTTATTTGTACTAGTCAAGGTAAATAATTTTTGTTTAAATATAAACTCAATTTCATGCTTCGTAAAATTGATGATGATATTTTTGTTGAAAGAACTTTTTTGTATCCAGATGTTTTGCAGTATATATATTAATAAGGTTGCTTACTGTGTAAATACTATCTTTTATTCTATGTTAAAATTCTCTATGGTTATTACCAATTATATAACATGACACAGTTTCAAGTTGTTTTTGATCTAAAGTTTTTTCACAAGTATTCAAAATATTATTTGTTTTGAATTTAGCAAACTTAATATATTTAATAAAAATATGCTAAGTTTTAATGTGATTATAGCTATATCAATGGAGTTATTAAATTTTTTTAGTTCTGATTTAAAAAATTTTTTTTTAATAATATAGAATTTTTATTATCATTTTTAGTTAAAATCTGATAATTCTATAGCTTTTGATATATAAGTAGCTATGTTTTATAAAGCTATTAATAAAATGTGTAGTCGATATCTATATTTTGAAAATAGATATTTAAAAGTATAAATAAAAAAAATAAAAATATATTCACTTTTTTTTTTTTGTAGACTGTGTTTAAGCGATAGATTCTGATTAACTGCTAAGTATGACATACCTTAGCCCTTTCCCAGGCGGTAGTCTATTTTTGACCTCAGAATTTAGCCAATTGAATTATACTATAACACTTTAATTCCGAGTTCATAATAATTATTGGTATTTTAAAAAAATACCAACAAATAAAAAACATAATTATAAATCATAAACGAATCATAAATTTGATTTTTTTAAAGAGTGTTGGACGGGAAAGGGTTAACGCTATTTAGCCCTTTTCCGTTCATTACTCTTTAAAGTTAATTATATGATTCGTATATCGGGGATTCTAAACGAAGAAAGCACTTTGTTGCAGCTTTTAATTATTGGACCGATTATTAAAAAGTTAAAATCATAGTTGACGGAATTGGCATAGCGTTTCCATTTTCCTTTTGATTAATAAAGTATTATTTGCTAAAAAAAAATATTAGATCTAATTTTCTGGATAATAATTAGATATAAAATTTCATACACTGTAACTCAATATGCATAAAAGCGCTCTTCAAAAAGAATCGCCCATATGATCTAAAGAAGGTTAATTATTTGTCGTTAATTTACATTATACCAATAGTTCTTATAGAT
>LSSN01000718.1:3903-23212 GCA_001970855.1 Smittium culicis | reverse complement strand
TAGTACTTGTAGCTAGTAGTACTTGTAGCTAGTAGTACTTGTAGCTAGTAGTACTTGTAGCTAGTAGTACTTGTAGCTAGTAGTACTTGTAGCTAGTAGTACTTGTAGCTAGTAGTACTTGTAGCTAGTAGTACTTGTAGCTAGTAGTACTTGTAGCTAGTAGTACTTGTAGCTAGTAGTACTTGTAGCTAGTAGTACTTGTAGCTGATAATTCTTTGATTTTTGTTTCTAGTAGTATAGGGCGGTGTCTAAATGTAAAGTTCAAAGTAAAAGGGAATGGTAATTAGTACAGTAATTCTAAATTTGGATAAATCATACTAATAGGAAAGATTAATTTTATAACGGAAGAGTTAAAGTCCTGTATTGGAAAGTGGGTATTAGATGTAAATATGAGTCTGGAAAATCGATATGCTATAAAACGAGCAGATGTACGTGTCACTGCCATATGTAGAACAAATGAGGACCTCAAGTCAAGGAACAGGCTTTACTTTCGATGCTGATTTTAGACTTGCTCTATATTTGGAAGTTTTAAGTATCGTATTAGGGAAAATGCAGATTTAATTTGGCGTCGCCTATACAATGATCAGTGTTTTGTAAATAGATCTCGCCAATTAGTGCTACAAACAATTCCTCCTATTAAAAGTAAACAATAATTTTATTCGACTAAATTAATTACTTGAATTTCCACTCAGGATAAATAGCCGAGGACTATTGGCCAGTAAATATACGAGAAAAAATATGTATGTGATAGGCTCCCGGAGGTTATGGCTAATGTCTTTGAAAATATTAGATGAAGAGATGATTGTTTAGAGGCTGCAATTAATTTAAGAAACTGAAATGCTTTGTCGTAGGCCTAATGTAGTTAAAGGCTTAAAGTGGATCAAATATTAGTTAAAGGTTGAAAGTGGAACAAATAGTGTTTCAGAGCCTGATTTTACTAAATAGCAATGATTTTAGTTTTACAGCTCAATGGTTTAGCTTAATTTGTAATGATTTTAGTTTACAGCTCAATGGTTTAGCTTAATTTGTAATGGTTTTGTTAGTTATCTAACGGTTGCCTGATAATAATGTCACCAAAAGCAAAAAGTCTAAACTATCTGCCCATTATTATCCAATATATTTCATTTATTACTAATCAATACAATAGAATCGGCCAATTGGTTGGATGGTTATGATTAGCAAGGCCAATAATTATGAGTGATAATCATGTAGCCCCAAAAAGTACCCACATCTCAATGAAATATACTGGCCTGCACTGTTTATCGTTGACAAGAAGCAAAAAGCGCTTGAAATCATTTTCGATCTGCACAGGTAACAATAGCACTCCAGGCTGCTTCAACAAAGCAAGTTAAAAAGTTTCGACAAAGCAAGTTGAAGAGCTTCGACAAAGATAGTTGAAGTGTATCGACAAAGCAAGTTGAAGCGTATCGACAAAGCAAGTTGAAGCGTATCGACAAAGCAAGTTGAAGCGTATTCAAATTAAGCTACATAATCACAATAAACCAACCCATAATCTGCAATAGTAAAACCTCTTTGTTTTTATTCCATTGTTACTACCACAACCATTGCTGCAATTTCTGCTCTTGTTTTAGACATAGACCTGTATTTAAGCTCTGGTCGCTGAAACTTTCTGTCCTCTCAATGAATTCAAAAGAGCCTTTCGCTTTAAATTTGAATGATCAAACTGTATTTTTCAAGAATATCGATTCAATATTACTGTCTTTTTTTGGTGCAGATACTTAAATTCGCTTCTAATAGTTACCTCCCAAATGAAGCTCCCACTTTAGCAGTTCTGCATACACTCATTTCGCCCCCCTTTTTTCTCTAAAAAGAGTGCCAATCTCTATCACGCTCTCATTGTTGACATCTTTGCTAAGCATTCATTGTTGACACCTATGCTAAGCACTCATTATTGACATCTTTGCTAAGCACTCATTCTACACTACTTCTTTTTCAGGCACTAATCAGTGCATCCTTCTTTTTTTTGTCATCTCTACTAAAATCTCTTTTTTCTAATTAGGCCAAATCGTCTTCCTAATAAAAAAAAAATATCCCTAAATTACACAGCTCTCAATTAGCTTACTTAATCCCAAATTATCTTTACTCGCTTTTAATGCCTCCCCCTTATAAAAATCCTGTCAATCTTATAAAACAAACATTGCCAATTTATATTTCTAAAAAAATCTTGTCAATTCTCGTTAGTATTTATAAATCACTAATGTCTATTTGTTTATTCCATTATATTAATTCCTTTATATATACAGCGTTTTTCTCTCTTACTTTATCTTCGCCCTATTTCCGCTTAGTATAAACTCATCCGATTTAACTAAAATATCATTCAATTTATTACTATTACTTTTACTATTACTATTAAAAAATATCCTTCCCTTCCCTTCCCTTCCCTTACCCATCATCTATTTAAAGACTACAAATACCCTTCGCCCGTACCTCACATACATTTTCTTTAAACTATTGCTATTTTTAGTCCCCTCCCCTTCCCCCTTCCCATTTACCTTTATATTCAATCCATTTCCCAAACTTTATCACTCTTTCAATTTTCGTAAATAGTCCAATTCGCCCATATACTTTATATATACTTTAACTACCTTCAAATAAATTATATTTTTTTTATTTCCTACAATACTAGCTTTAATCTTCTCCATCACCTCAATTTGAAAAATCCATTTATTTAATCTTCCTCTATTTCATCATTTATTGTCACACGTTCATATTCCTTGCTTTTGAACTATAGCTTTTGTAAATCCCAACACCCCATTTTATCGTGCTAATTCTTCCATATTTCCACTTACCTTTTACTATCATAAATACAATTTATTCTCTTCCCGCTGAAAACGATCTTTCCTTAAAAATGGCACTATTCAACAATATTTCCTCTCTTATTAATCAAAACTCCACTGAATTCCATTTCGACAAATCTTCTGTCCAAAAACTAAACATTTCCCCTGATACCATAAATACCGAGTTTCTATCAAATTGGTCCTCCTTTAATGCCTCTTCATCCCCCCTATTAAACTCACAACCCTCAAGAACTAAACGAGATGGTGATCATTTAGTCTCTGACTTAAAAAAAATGAAAATATCCGCTGATCCCCCTCTCACAATTCCCTCAATATCAAATTCAAACTCGAATTCTATTCTACCCCCTATAAACTTCTCAAATCCTTCTCAGAATACCCCCTCTCAAAAAATTCATAAAAACTCTAGCAGATTCTCCCGTTTCAAAGCCTCCTCCCTTTCCAAACCAATCTCTCTTATTAACAAGTAATTCCCTTCCCCTCCTTCCTTTTCTATTAATTATCCCCCCCCCCCTCCCTCCTTCCTTGTATTATAAATTTTTTTAATATTCTAATTTTCTATTTTAGATTCTCGAATTTGCCTATATTCTCCTTTCACCAAATTAGTCATCCAAAATCAACTCTTAATTCTACCCTCTCCCCAAAAATCGCCATGGTTCAAATTGACCAACTAAGCTTACTAAATTCTCCCACCCCATACCGCATACAGCTTATACTTCAGACTAGCTCACACTTTTTTATCCTCCCTAGCTTCTCTACGTCTGACAAATCTTTTTCTAAAAAAATCATTTCTTTCCCTTTATTTCAAAATTTAAATTCAAAACTACATCTATATTACGATTCTACCCCACATAATCAAAATTTCTGCTTTCGCTCAAACAATACCACTCTCCCTTCCCTATCTCTTTCCACAAATACTACTGATAAACTTTCAAGCATTAAAATTGTTAAAAACGATACTTCAACATTCTACATCATTAATCACATTATATCCAACTCCCTAATCCACTTAAACTCCGATCCCAATGTTGGTCTTATTGGATCCATTGACATTCACCTTTCCCCCAAAAAAAATTCTTCTGATCAAAGATCTCTTTTTTTTACCCCACCCTCAAAAAAACTAAAAAACTCTATTTTTGCAAAAACTTCAGTCTCGCTCAAATACTCTGTCTTGGATCCTTCATGTATTTTTAACTGCATTCAACAATCTGATCTACCAACTTTGGTCACTAAATCTCTGTCTACTTCCCCAAGCTCCACTATTTTTAGTAGCAAATCATCTAAAAATGTCAACAAAAAAAATGTTTTTGATCAAAACTCTTATGCAATAGATCGCATCGTTTCCAACCCCTCTCTTACCAATATCATTATATCAAACATTTCTTCTGTATTCTTCACCCTTTCTAGCATCGATAAAGTTGATACAGATTGCTGGATTTCTTGTTCATCTTACCTTGACTGCGATAGCCTATGCTTTTACAATTTCAATTCTTCCGTCGTCTCCCCAAAACTAATTTCGATTTCTTTATCAACTCTACTGGGCACTAAATTCCTTGCTTCCCGCTCAATCTTTTCTAAATCTAGCCAACTTTTGCTCACATTTGGATACGATCACTTTACCTGTCTAAACAATAGCTGCTCCAGAAACCAATCTACTTTTCAAAGCTACTGCTCTAACTGCAACCTACTTTCTTTTTTGCGTTCTCAGGACACATATAGTAACGAATCTCATCCCATTTCCACTTTCTTTGTTGCTTTGAACTTTAAATCTCGCAACCATTGTAATAATCTAAACTCTTTCTTAAAAAGTTCCATTGTAAATTCGCGCATCACTAACACTCCTTCAACTGTCACTAACAAATCATTCTCATCAAAGATTTTTAATTTTAAAACTACTTCTCCCTCATCCAATTTAAATAGTCCTAATATTAGTCTTCCTATTATTAGCCCTAAACATTCAAATAACTCACATCTCGATCAAGACCTTATCTCTGAAACTACTGTTAGTTCAAACTATATCCACCCTTGCTATGACTTTGAGTTCTCTGGAAAAACTATTGACTCTCCTAAAGTCAATTCTTCTCTATTTGACCCCATTCGCTACAAATCTTATGATGAATTTTCTGACTTTTCAATCTCCGATTCTGAAAGCATACATGATACCAGCATTATACCAATCATCGGAACTGCAAGACATAAATTTGTTTGATCCCCTCAATTGTTTATAATTTTCAAATATATTCGCATTTTATTTATTAAACTTCACTTAATTTCTCACCCTTCTTACCTCTAACCTAATACTCCCTTTTAACTCGATCATTAAACCATATTTTATTTTTGTTCATCGTTACCAAAATAATGTTTCGTTAATATTTGTAAATTAATATACTAAACTTGTTATATAATATTTACAACATTAATTGATGTTAAATTATTTATTCTTATTTATTGTAGCATTTATACCAATAAATTTGTATCTATCACATATTCACAAAAATTAGTATAATTAAAAACACTACTAAGCATACCTTGAAATAAGTACATTATTAATATATTAAACAGCATTTTATTAATATAAATAGTTAATTATAATGGACATTTTACATATTTTTAAACATTTATATTTTTATTATTCTTAGTTATATATCAATACTATTTCGGTATAAATAAATGAGAAAATCATAAAATATGCTATAAAACCAAATAGGCAAAAAAACATAATAAATTGATATCTATTTATTTCTTAAAGTACTCACCAAATTGGTTTGATATTTCAGAATAATAACAGGAAGCATAGTTTGACATAGAACCGAGATCACTGCAAGATGGAATCGTAGACCCTGCAAGCTTTGATATTCCAGAATAATAAGAGGAAGCGTAGGATGAAATAAAACCTAGATCACCATAAGATGAAACCGTAGATCCTGCAAGATTTAATACATAATAGTACGTCGAATTACCTACGAACTTCAAACTATCAAAAAAAAAATAGATGTATCATTTTGATAGTGTTCCAAAACTACGTTAGCAGGTTTAACCACTTTTTCTGCTATCGTAAAGTAGGCATATGCACTCGAAAAAAAAAACCCCTACTATATGTTTAGCTATCGAAACCGAAGCATTAAATACCGAATTATTATCTCCAAATGATCCGCTTTTATTTTTGCCCATCTTTTTGGATTTATTAAATCTCTTTTAAAAACTTTAATAATTTAAATATATTCTTTAGTGAATTATAAAATAAATTGAAAAAATTCTAGCGCAGATAAAATATTGAAAATACTAGCCTTTAAATACCTTTTTAATATTCTGAGTATAAATTTAATTTAAAATTGTTTATTCTTTACATAAAATTTTTCAATTCGCCTAATTTACAGGTAAATTTAATGATTTGAGTATATGTAATCCGTTAAATATATATACGTTAATGTATCTAACTTGTTTAATACATATAGTATTAGTAAGTGATCTGTTAATATATCAATTAATATATTTTACGTTACCGCATCTTGTAAAATATGCAACATCCATATTAAATTTGCCTTTTTTTATCTCTTAAATTTAATAATGGTTTTAATGGTGGATATAATAATAGGTGTATATCTATTTGGTGATTTAAATAGGATTATAACTGGGATATTTTTAGTGTCTATTCAAAATAACACTTATATTTAAGCAAAAAATGTTAAATAAAAAAAGGAGATTTATAAAGAAAATGAGCTATCAAGAAATTTACTTATTTATTTATTAACGATTATTATTTTAATTTATTCAAAAATAAATAAAAAGAGCCATAAAGTTTGCCTTAAATATTTGCAATAAAAACTATTGTGTTGATTATGAGCACCAATTCCATTGCCTTTTTACTCCAACATATCGTTTCAAAATATTATAATTGAGTACTTGTTATCTCATAAAACTCAGATCACCACTTCATGTCTTACAAAGTAAGTTTATTTATATACTACCAATTTTTTTCACTTAGTCGATTACTATTTCCCAAATCAACACTCTTCATAACTACTAATTTCCCTCACCATATTCACTACCTG
This sequence comes from Smittium culicis, assembly GCA_001970855.1. NCBI lineage: Eukaryota > Fungi > Kickxellomycota > Harpellomycetes > Harpellales > Legeriomycetaceae > Smittium > Smittium culicis. The sequence goes on along the minus strand of LSSN01000718.1, from coordinate 16,344 downwards.
TTTGAATCCTAAGATAGCTAAACTTTATTTTAGGCAAAAAAAGATTCATTTATCTATTCTTGAGCTTTATTTTTTTCATTAAATAAAAGTTTTTTTTTGCGTATATTGATACTTTATTGATTTTATCAGTTTTCTTTTTATTCTATAATATAATTTGATTTTTAGTATTTGATTTTTTTAAAGTCATCCAACGGAATTCATAAAACAGTTATATTTTTTTCTTTTGATTTTTAAGCATTGTATCTAGTTTTATAAATGATGCAGTTTTTATATAGCGGTTCACATTTTATAAGAAAAATTAAAGTTAGATAATCATATTACATAGTATAAAAATACTAGAAAAATAAATAGTTTTAAACGTGATTTACTTTATCTACAAAGCACTAATAAAATTTTATTTTAAAATATCCTTCGATTCTGTTTAAATCTATATTTCTATCAAGATAAAACTATATATTCGTAAGTTTAGAACACTGCTAATACAGTCTTGATTATTTGGATTATTTTACGCGCTTTAGTTTTTAATTTCAGTAAAATTTAATTTTTTTTATTTTTTATAAGTATTTGTTGTAAAACGATTAAATTGCGATTACAGGTCGCCAAATTCAAAATCAGCACACCTTTTATCTCACTTTTTCTTTAAATTAGATCGTTTAAAGCATAAGGAAATCTGCATCCATTTTTTTGATCCAGGTTTCTATAAATATAATTCAAGCAAATTTAAGCTTAATGTATACCGAATTATCTGTATTCACATATGCAATATGATGCAGTTACATATAATAAATCTATATAAAGCTGCAATGTCAATTTCAAATACTCATTCAGTAATAGCAAATAATTTTAAAACACATTATATACTCGAAACTACTAGATTTTATTTTCTACTTCATATCATCCATTTATTTAATTGATATTTCATAAAATAATTTTTCTATTAGCTAATGAAGTTATTGAAGAATATTCAAATATCGAGTCAGGATATTAAAGGTAAAAAAATGACCTTGATTCTGATAAAATTAACTTTATAATCAAATAAAATAGTAACTTTAAAATAGTTAAAACTAAAATTATAAAAGCTAGGATTATTAATAATAAAATCATTTCAAATTTAATAACATAAACGAATAAAACTTATACAGTAAAAGGTAAAAAGAGAATTGAATATAAACCTGACATACACCAATTATGAAAACGGTGATCATTTTTTTTTATCATACACATAGAAATATCAAGTTGGATTTCTTGAATTTCGTGTATTTTATTCCTACCCCCGCTTAATCTTGTAAGAATCGCTCTTTGAAATGTTAAAATAGATTTTTAAAAATCACTAATATTTCTTAATAGTATATATGTATGTATAAATTTTTTGTAAAGCACCCAGTGATTTTAATTTAAATTTACTTGTAATCGTATAAAATCATCCACACAGGAAATAACCATTAATGCATAGAAAAAATAATTATTTATACTTATACATCTTATAAACCCAAAAAAAATATGTAGTTTATTACTAATATTTTCAATAATGCGTTATTTAAATTATAAAATCCAAAGAACAAAAATTAAAAATATCACTATTTTTTGTAATCCGTTTAAATTAAAAAAAATCCCTTGGCTTATTGATAAATAAAAAAATTGTTTTTTTCTTTCTAGATTATAAAAATCGAATATTTTATGGTTTTTAAATAGCTATGAAAAATTTGATTATGCTCGTTAATGAAATATCAATAATCATTAAAAATATACTCAATATACACCAATGTTCAAATTTTTAGACTTCTAGATATATTTTTACAAATTAAAATATTGAAAATAGTTAAATGTTTAATTTAATGTCAAAACAATAGAAAAATTAACTAGATGCGTATCAGCTCCAACTTAATAGTTACTCTTTTAAAAAAAATTAGTTTGCAATAAAAACGCACATCTATTTATCCATAGTTAATAATTCATGTAAATATATAAATTTTTCGAAATATTAATTTTAATAGATTCGATCTATTCACTCATTAATAGGAACTAAATAAAAAATTAGAAAAAATGAAATTTGATATAGAATATATTTTTATTTAACTATTACAATGTTAATTTATTGAAAATTTAACAAGCTTATGAATCTAAAAAGAAAGTAAAGAGTTACTAATGGAATCCGAATTTATATTAACCAATAATCATTCATAATTAAATTAACGTAGGTTTTTATTCGATTGTTTTCTTCATATTTTATATCAAGATATATTGTTTAAACAACTCGAAATTAAACTAAAAATAAAAGCGCAAAAACAGAAAAATATTTCATAATTATTTAAAATCTAAATTTTTATTCTACTATTATAACTCAAAATATTTCTGAAAATATTTTTTAAATAATTATGACAAATAAAAAATATGAGGTATCTTTAATTTAACAGAATTCAATATTCAAAGTTAAAAATACTATAACTAGAATATATGAATTTTAGAGTAATGAGAGAAGCGGTAAATAAAAATAAATTTAAACCTCTAATATTGTAAAAATAACTGCAAATTAAAATTAATCTAAATCAATATAATAATATTTTTTTTCAGGAATTAAAAGCTTTAATCACATTACTTGGTTCTATTTTTAATAAAAAATCTCAAAAGATTTTTATAACTTGATTCAAATATCTAATACAACTTTATCAAGAATATTTTGAAAAAGAAAAAAATAATACAAAGCTAAACTGGGGAATTTTTTATTTCTTAGATTTAATTTAATTTCCTTGATCGCATATTATAATCATTTATATAAACTTGTGTCTTTCAATAAATTTCTTTAATAAAATATTTTAATTTATTATCAAATTCAATCCCATATAAAATTATTATAATAAACCTTTATCAAAATAGTTAGTTCAGTAATAGAAGTTCAAATTAAATATAAAAACTATTAAAGCCACAGGGTAATAGATAGTTCGCAATTTAAGGAAAGATTTATCGTTATTTTTGCCTTTATAAATTGAAATCTAATAATAATTAAGTGTATAGGTTAATAAAATTGATAAATTATTATATATTTAATTTCATTAAAAAAAAATCAAGAAATTTGCTTTATGTTTTCGCTGAAAGTAGTTTGTTTTTTATTTAACAATTTTATTCAATAGAAATAATTTAATCGAGACATTCGCCTAAAAATCGTTTTTTGTATAATAAAATAGTCGAATATATTATTTTTAGAAAAAATATCATTAAAAATATTTTATTTATCGATTAATGGACAGAAAAGGGCTAATTATTTAAGCGGTAATTGTTATTATTTTGAAATATCATAAATAGCTAATGTAATGAAATTTAAATCAATTTAAATAGAATTATCACAGTTTATTTGCTATGAAACGTAATTAATCCGATAAAATATAGTTATTTAATGGCTTGAATTATGTTTTTTAAATTTAGGTGTAATATCTTTTCACAAAAATGACTAAATAATTAAATAATTTTATATTCTATTTATAAAGAAACTATACTGAATTTTAACATGTAATTACACACAAAAAAAAACAGAAATTACAAGCCTATAAAAAATTAAATTTTAATTATTTTTTTTATCTATACGAGTATTAAAGTTTAATAAGAAGTTACTCTTATCTTTATTATTATCGAAAAGTACATTTAAGGAATAAAATCTTTTTATTCTAATTTTTTTAAAAAAAAATCCTTAAATTTTTTACAAATATTATTTTAAGACTAAAAATCAAGACTATAATATTGAATCTATTATATAAGTATATTAAATAAAAATTTACTTGTATTGTTTAATAAATTCTAAAGAGAAAAGAATATATACTCACGACTCAATGATCCATACTCCAATACAATAATTACAATCATTGATACTGTTTATATCCCAATGTTGATAAACAATAAAAATCTATAGAAAACAGCACTACTAAAGAATTTTAGGTTCTGCTTTAACATTATAATAAATGTCAATAACTTTAATTTATCCTGAGCTTTTTTTTACTTAAATTTTATAAAGCAACATTCTTTATTTTTGAATATACACAGATCCAAAGAATTTCAGGAATACACAAAAAAGAGCTCAACATATAGAAAAAAATGTGGTTTTATATAAAAGTCGATGAATTCTTTTATCACTTTCAGGAAATTTTTATAGGCATTATTTAATTAAATTATTATAATAAATTTGACTAAAAAAATAGAATATTTTGGATTTTTTTTATTCGCAATATATATACTAGCTAAATAGTAAAGATTTTCGACTAATTCGTTTATAAAAATCAATCGAAATATAAATATTCATAACTCTGTTGATTGGAAAAGAAAGAATTTATTTTATAGCTCTCACCATAATACTAATTCAACCAACAATCCTTCACATCCGAAGAATAATACAAAGTATCGCACAATTGTGCTAGATTTAAACGTACCACTACCTTTATTTACGATTAAGGATTTAGTTTAGTATATAAGAAATATATCAGTGAAGCTTTTAAAGCGTGATTTTATGTTTTAGAGAATTTTTATTAAAATTGAGAGGGGAAAAACAATAGAGTTTACTGTTTGCGTTTTAATTGTAAACCCTGTTACAAGAATTTTTGTTTTAAATTTTATAATGTAAATAATGTAATGAGTTTAAGTCAAATTTTTAGCTTTGAGAATATACGAGTTTTAAGTTTTCTGTGCGCATTTTATCCTATTTTCGATGCTATTTATTTATTTTTTATTTAAACTTATAGTCCAATATAATTATAAAAGAAAAGAAAAAAAAACTAACTATAAAAATTCTAATCACTAAAATTCGAGAGCGAACTAAAGGTTCTCTGAGTTCAACTTGTATACATTATTTGCTTCTGTTATTCTGTTTTCCATTCTAAATTCTTAAGATTCGTACTGTCTTGTTATTTTTTTTATTTTTATTTTTATTATCTTGATATTTGATTGGATTAAAAATATCTTAATATTCTTTGTAAAAAAGATTTTATAATAACGTGTAGATCTTCTTTATAAATTCATCTTTTTCTTTCTGCTATTTTTTCTTTGCAGTTAGCAAAATTAAGAATTTTAATTCGACCTAATTTTATTTACCCTTTATTTATACTGAGATTTCAATTTAGTTTATTTCTCTTTTACTCAGTCGTAGAATCACTCTACGACACAATAAAATAATAATAATATACACCAAATAAAATATAGCTGTCATATAAATAAAGAGTGTATCGAAAAAAATAACACTTCACAGAAAGACTCAAGAAATAATTGCATCTAAACTGATAAAGTACCCAAATCTTGATTTCAAGTAGTTTAAGAGATGTTATAGCTGAAATTAGTGCAATTGGAACGAAATCAATGACTGAAAATCTCCAGCACATTTTGGAATGCCCAGCGCCTGTCTTTATTTATTTATTTATTGTCTCAGAGAGTTTATTAAACAAAAATTTTAAAGTATACAAAAACTAATAAAAAAGTATTTAAAAAGTTAAAAAATATTAAAAAAATAATTTTTCAACCGACCCCCCTCCGCCGCTCTTGCAGCTCCATACCCACTGGGAATTGGTTCAAGGGGGCTGGTGAACCACTTATACTATGCAGTATAAGTGTTCTGAACACTCGGATGCCGTTCAAAAATTTTCATCAGAGCGGATCGGCGTCGTTATGAACCGGCCGATCGTCGTTAATCGGTGATTTCACCACCGACTGCAGCTCAGAAGTATGTGGTCGACCGTCTCAGGTACACACAAGTTGCATCAGGGGCAAAAATTTTTGAATTTTTGGTCGACGATTTTCATGTTCGACAGGCGCTGTGCATTCCGGAATATGCCCATGCCCATTTTCTCAATGTCCTGAAGGCCCAGCTTTAGGTCGAAATACATTGATTGAAGGTCAACTCAGTAGCTTTTTCTGCCGATTTTCCCGTCCACAGTCCACCGGTGGATGACAGATCAGTTTTTTCGTCGTTCCCGGTCGACTATAATGATGATAGTCTGACCGTTTGAATTTTGAGAGCAAAATTTTTTGATCCAGTGGGCTCCCCCGGTCACCCAGGTGGAAGGCATATATAATTTCAATTAGAATTTTATAAAAATAGATGATTAAAAAGATATTGTTTTCAAACTTTAAAAAAGTATTTTAGTTTGATCTGTAAATATAGTATATTCCTTTAAATTCTCACATATCTGTATATTTATTTACAATACATAGTTACAATTGTAATTAATATATTTAATATGATATTGGGCGAACCAAATTTTATTTTTTTATAATTTTATTAATAAAAAAATCATCACTAAGTTCTATTTTGGTAAAATTGGCATTTTATTAACCTGAAAATTCAATTTATTTAATCAAAATGTGATACTAATAAAAAAAATGGCTAATTAAAGGTAATTTAACTTCAGATAATTTAAAGTGTGGCAGTAAAGTTGGATAAGTTTTGAATGTATTCCAAAGCCAGATTATTAAATTCATGCTTGACACCATCCAAATTTTTATATTCATTAATGTTTTTTCTATAAATCCAGTTTTCAGAGCAAACGCCTTGATTGTTTATATTGTGATAAATGAATGAATTGATTTTTTTCATCATCGCCAATTCTTCCGTGTAATAATAGCTATTTAACCTATTTTTTCTAGATTTATTAAAATTATTGCAAACTGCCGCCTCCCTTTCCGATAGAATTAGATAATAAAGTCTATCAATTTTTTTTATGAGATCAGATGCTTTGGACTGAAAGTTCAAATATTTTGAATACCTATTATATGATGACACAAATTCGCTGTGATTATTATTTTTTTCGCCTTCATTTATTCTCTTGATGATTTTTACGTGGCTACTAATAATATCGTTATAACCATAAGACTCTTTTTTTTCTGATATAGCTTCATTAAATTCGGTAATTTTTTCCTCACTTTCAAAGTTACAAGACTCCACTTTTCCAGCTTCACTTTCTATGATGCTACAATTATCTTCTTTCAATTTATTTGTTTTCCCGACTAAATCTAAGTAATAACTTTTGACATAGTTATATGCTTCTTCAGCTTCACTTTTAATTTCTTTGAGATCAATTTTTTTAAGACTACCGCAATCTACATCACAAGAGCTTGGACTAACATTGTTTTTAATCGAATAGCTAAAATATGAGTAATAAAGAGCCGAATTCAAACTATCATTATTAAGATCAACATCTACGCAGTAGCAAGCATGGTCCAAAACACGATTTATATCTGTACTCTCTGAGGGCGCTGAAGACGAAAATTTGCTTAGAACCAAAAAAGTTCCAAAAAAGTAAAAGGATTTTTTAGTAAACATTTTCAAATTGCTGTAATAAAACTCAATTTTTGTTACGCGTTTTTTTAAATAAGTAATCGTATTTTTTTCAATTATTTGATTTTTAAAAAAGAGAATATCGTTGGTCTTTATATAATTTTCAAGATTTTTTTTAGATTTTAATTTTAAAAATATTAAATATACATTGAATTATTTAAAATATAAAAAATATTGATAATTTTTAAATATGCGCGCATTTTCTGTTTCACAATCATTCCCCAGATATGAATAATTAATTTAATTTTAAGCCCTTTTTGACCATTTAATAGAGAAACACTTTAGATGATATTTTATTTCTTTTTTGATTATTGTTCAAATTAACTTTTTTTTATATATTACTTATTTCATTAAATGGATTTTAAATACTAATTTTAGTGAATTGATTTTTAGTACCAGTTTTGTGCATGAGTTTTTAATAGTAATTTCATTTTAACATAGTGAAAGAGATTTTTAATAAAATATATATTATGTCAAAAACTTTTTATAACTTGTTTATTCTTTTGAAAATTTTATCATACATAAAAAATTAATAATTTAATAAAATCAAATCAAATGAAAAAAAAATAAATAAATGACTTATACCTATATCCCCTACACCACTTAGCAGAACCATATCCTTTGGGAATTTTATCACAGTTCAAACACTTGTTATCCTGTTTTATTCTAGAAATAGTTATACTGCAGAACTTGTAAAAATAAAAGTAAATATATATGCCCGTATTAATGTATTACTAAATAAAAGGTAAACTATTAACTTGTTTATTTAATTTATTTCTCTAAATTCATTTTTGTGAGGGGTATGAACGTAAAATTAAGCAGCCTCACTGATATCTTTCAATATAGAAATCGACTGTTTTAAGAACTTTTGCAGAAAAGTTAATGCAAAAACTCAAATATTTCGTTGGTTTATGATTATTCCAGCTAGCCGCTAATTTCTTAGATGCAACCTTATTACTAGATAGCTAGTTTTATTCAATGTTTTAATTTAGCCAAAGTATTTATAAAATTGTGGCTCATGAAATTTTTTTTGGCAAATCGGTTGGATTATTCAGGCTTGTCTTATTTAGTTCTGAGTATTTATTTTATCAAGATGATGAAAAAACCTAGATATATACGCTTTGAAATAAAACAGGTTAATTAATTAATTTAATAACCTAAATAAGGTGTAAACCTATCAATATCATATCACATAATAGCTGTAAAATCAATCACCTGCAAGCAAGAATTACATTAAGTATACATTTACATAAATTTATTTAATAATATTTGATAATATATAGACTAAAATCCAATATTTTGTATCACTTGTATAGATTAAATAATAAATAACAAGTATATACTAGATTTTAGAGATTCAGTTAAAAATGAGTTTTTTTTTAATAGAAGCATATACAATAAAACCTAATTATACTATAATGTTGAAATAATATGAAAATATATTATGTATTAAATGGAAATTAAGGTAAAAAAAATAGCATTAATTTATAATTATAACTTTTTTAAAAAAATTTCTATTTCTTAATCCTATATATTTAATTACTCGATCTGCAAAACTGAACTGTCAACTTTTTTCTATTTGATAATTAAGCACTTTTCATTATAAATTACTTATGAAATTATACATTCATCTGCTAATAACTATCCTCTATCCAATTTTCGATCTCGCATGACCAATATTATAATTCTTATTGGTGGTTCTTTTAAGCTAAAAAAAAGTATTAAAAGTACAAAAGATAGCTATAGACAGAATCTGATTAAATTTGGCTAATTTTTTAGCCTTATTTAAAATTAACCGTTTTTAATATTTCATATTCAATAGTGCTGTTTAATATGATTAATTAGATTTAAAAATCTAATCGATTTTAAAGATATGAAAGTTTTCAACTATAATTAATACCATTGATTTGAGTGTTTTAAATTAGCTGAATATTAGTCAAAATTATTTATATTCTTTTACCTTGCGAATATTTTACGATATATTACAATTTATTTTCCTTTTTACCTTTTTTTTTATTTTAATACATAATTTTATAAATTTTTATTGGTCTAAAAAAGCCATCAATTTTTTAATTTGGTTTTATAAGAAAAGATATTCTATTTCATAAAAATTTTTAAATTATAAAAAAATCCGCTATTCAGAATCTACATTACGCTGTATAAAATAACATTAGATAGTTTATAGGTATAAGTTAAAATAGTTATTATAAAATATTTTATTCTGAATTAATATAATTTTTCTTATTCCTTAATCAAAGTATCATTAGTTTTTTATTAAAACTATCTTATTGAAAATTTATTGGTTTTTTTTACAAATTTTACTCAAGAATCTTGTTTATGGGATGATTCTGAATAAAGAAAGAACATTTTTGCAGACGAAATTATAAGACTGAATATTTTAAAACTGATATTATAATTTGATAAATTGGAAAGGTAATTCTATTATTCTATTTATTTTTTTGATTTTGCATTAATTTTTTTATTTATAGAATTTTAATGAAATATAAAAATTATTTTATTTTATGTTTTTATGCCTAAAATCGCTCTCTTAGACACGAATCTCTCCCTTTTGATCAGATTGAGTTAAGGAGAGTACAACTTTAGGTCCACATATAATATAATTATCTGAAAGTAAAAATGAAAATGAGAAGAAATGTAGTTAAATTGGGAGTTAAATAAAAACAAGTTTTCCTAATATAATAAAGATACGTATGTAACTTGAAAATAAATATCATGCTACAGCAAACACTCTGAAATGACAATTCTATCAATCGAAAACTTTTTAAAATTTATTTTTCAAATAATCTTTTTTTTTCATCTTGAGGTTTCAACCGTCCATCTTTTGTACAACGATTGGTTTCGTGGGATATATTTGATATTTCATCAAATTATGTTGATAAAAACTGGTTATTAGCCACGAAAATTTTGCCCTGTAAAATATATGCTTTCTAGGTGGTAGTTTCTATTTTTGCTTGAAAAAAACTGTAAAACACGCCAAGCTATTTTTTTAGAATCGAATAAATTTCAATTAGTCTATCGCTTTATATCGAGTTTTTAATCTTTTTTACTCTTATACGGGTGGTAGCTATTTTTGATTTACCAAGTATAGCAAATTGTATTCGACTATTATAATTTAATTCCGATACCTTTAGTATTAATGGTTTATTGCATTATAACAGCAAATAATAAATTTAATTATAACCCATAAACGAATCAATAAATCCGTTTTTTTTAAGAGAGTTGGACAGGAAAGAGTTAAGGTTTAACCCTTTCACGGGCGGTGTAAAATTTTGTATTTGCCAAACATAGATAACTAGATTCAAAAAAATCAAATAATTATAAAGTCCCATCATTTATTGGTAAATGCTAATATAGAAAAAATTTTAACTTTCTTATAAATCATAAACGAATCAATAAATAATTTTTTTTAAATGGTTTTTTTACGGGAAAGGGATAATCAATATGTGTTAATGTATAATGAAGATATCAATTTAGATATACGAATAGAAAAAAAAAATTATAAAATCCAATTTTTTCGCAATAACTTGGCATTTAAAATTTGGCTACTGGGTATTTCGAAATGGCTTATTTATTTCGGAAGTAGTCCGTTCGATTTTTTTTTCGATGTAATTAATTGATACTTATAAGTTAACTATTTTAAACCAAGTTATTTAGTAATAGCTGTTTAATTAAAAACAATTATAGTATCATAACAACTAGAATTAATTAGAAATATCTATTTTAATCTCAAATTTCAAACTTATTTCGAATAAACTGATAAATATTTGTAAGTGTAGGACCAGCCAAAGATTTCTCTTTGAAAACTGATTCTATAATTTTTATTCTTATAGTATTTTCTGAAAATCACCTTTTAAAATTTGACCTTATTTATTATAATAATGACGTCAAACTAAAATTGATATTTTAATGAAACACGCTAATGAACACTTTAAATAAAATAAATTTATAATAAATATAACAATATTCATTCCACAAAACTTGGTATGAAGCCAGAAAAGTAAAAAACCGCTACAAATCGGCAATTAATCTCCATCAAAGATCAGTAATATTAAAGAATTATCGAAGCAAGGCTAAAAAAAAAAATTATCATTTCATTTAAAAAAAGTTCTTTTTTGGTCAGCTTATATTAATAAAATCATCACTTTAAATAATCAAATAAATCTTTTATACCAAAATTTAAAGCTTTTATTGTTATATTGAATATAAATCAAACTTTAACCAAAAATATATCCAATATCAACACGAGCCCTTAAGTATAGGCTCAAAAGAACCAAAGTATTTTGTCTCAGTGACTAACTCTTTTATATATATATATGACTTATTAACAAGAATTTGTATCTAAAAAAAATTTTCCATATCCTTTCTGATATTTCTGATAGCTTTAGTAAGGTTTTTCCACAAAATTTTTTGATTTTAACCAAATTTTAGTATTTTCTGAATAGACTGATACTTAACGACCTAAAACACTCAAGAGTTTAAGAATGAATTAAATATTCAATAATTCATTTGTGTTTATCTGTATAAAATTGTCCGATATACTCCATAATACTGAATATTATTTGGATTTCATAACTATTTATCTTTCCGATTCGCTATAATCCGTGAAAAATTCGAGCTCCGATGTATCTGGGAGGAATGACATCGCATTATATGATATCAGATAAGTGTATCAAAAATTTAGTTTTTGTATTTCTGTTTATATCAATATCGCTGTAGACGTACATGCTTTCTTGTTCTATATATATTTGGCCTTCATTTTAGAAAGACAGTATAACATGATAAAAACATAGATTAATCCAACTATAATTGCTTGTACGTTGCCTATGAATCTCGTTAGACTACTAAGATTCGTTCTCCAATTTTTCAGTGTTTCGTATGATCCCTTCTGGGCTTCTTTATATTTGACTTATGAACTATTAGGCTTATTTCACGTATGTTTAATATCATTACAAGGTGTTTTAGGTTGAAATGACTTGATTAATTGTTTTTTCTATCTTTCTTTTTTAATTTGGAGGGATGAAGGTTAGTCCTAAATTAAGCACTCTAAAATAATAAGGGATTCTATTCAAGTAGAGGTGAATGTACTTTCTATAGAGTTCGTGTATCGCAAT
>LSSN01000717.1:17300-41244 GCA_001970855.1 Smittium culicis | reverse complement strand
TTTAATAACTACGTATCAAACGTAGATAAGGCGCCTCCAGGAAGCAATATAGCTGCTATAGAGCCTGGATCTGACGCCGAACATCAGGAAATCTCTGATATAGAGTACTGATGTCATAATTACTATAATATACATACAATATGAATCAAAAAACTTCAAAAAAAATTATAAAATATCAAAATCTCCAAAAAAATCTCCGAAAAAATATCGAAAAATTCTTGGTTCTCAATGTCCAAGAACTCAAAAAAGATATTGTAAAAAGGTACATTGTGCTGAATAGCACCCTAAAAGACCATCAGTTTACAGTTAAAAAAAAACAGACAACGTAACGGCCAATGGAGGCACGAAATTCACTGCATTGACCACCAAAAAATCAACATATCAAAAACCGAAATAAATAATATTGAAAAGCTCTAGGCGCGAAAATTAGGCGCGAAAAAAATAAAATATTTCGATCCGCCAATTTATGCGGCCAAAAAAAACAAAAATTAAATTATTCAAAAAAAAACACTCTGACGGTTATGAGCTACAATATACGAGGCATAAAGAGTGTAAAAGATGATATTGAGCACTATCTGAATTTTTCAAAGTCGGATAGTGCTAAGCCCGATATCCTGGCACTCCAGGAAACATTTTTAACAAAAAAAAAATTACCGCTGCCGCATACCAGGATACACATGTATAGAGGCGAAAACAAATCACGCCAAAGGTGGCACCGGTCTACTGCAGGCAGTAAAAATTAATATAGGACTAGAAATTAGCGAATTTAAAGCAGCGCCAACTTGGCTATCTGGAATAGTTTCCGGGCGCACCAAAAATGGTGATAAATTCACGCTTTTGGTCACAAATGTACACTTCCCAAACGCTGGAATTCGCAAAAAGCGAGCGATTTCCGAGCTTTTGGACAACTATAAAAAATGTAATAAAAAATTTGAAAAACACATACTGGTGGGGGACTACAATATGGACACCCTGGCGTCAAAAAAGTTTACTCTGAAGCTTGGAACTGGGTTCCAACACAAAAAAGCTCTCTGATTGACTGTAGCGAGGTACAATAAGAAAATTTTTGGACGCATGGTCGAACATAAATAATATGCTAGGCTCAACAGCCGCCAGAACTGGTTCACCGCAAACTACTTTCTGGAACTCTCCGACCACATGCCGATCACAGCGCAGTGGACATTGGACGCTCTAAAAGTACCAGTAATAAAATATATAATTAAATCAAAAATAATGCCATTTTTGAAATTTTTTAGATTTAAATAACTAATTTAAATTATAGTATGTACAAAAATAAACATAAATATTATTTGAGCCTGTCTTTTTTACACCATTTGGGATCAATATGCTCGAATCGGTGCGCTGGATTCACCATGAGAAACCATAAAAACAGTGCTCTCATATTTCAAACTCAAAAATAAATAAATAAATAAAAAAGCGGTGAATATTTTTTTGAAAAATAAAGAAGGATAATTGTTCAATCAAAGACTACTCCAATTTCTAAATATAGTGAAAATTGATGAAATAAGGCCGATTGAAAAGCCCAACACACCAAAAGACTAAAAAATATCGAAGATCCGATCCTAAACAACGATTATAAATCCTATTGGTGAAACGTCAAACTATGAGTCATTTAATTATCTCGATTTATAAAAGTCGATCAATATATTCTGAAATATATGATTTTATATTAATACAGACGATTATCCAATTGTCAGTGATAATTTGACTGTTTGAGATCGGAAGGGGGGTTGACTCTTAAATTATTTGATTACAGTTTTATAAATTTTATACTAGTGAATTATATACTTTATTTTTTTTTAATAAACTCACTAAGACCAAAATTAAAATAATCTCTTTTTTTTTTTCCAGGAATATTTAATTCTTTAATATATGAAAATTAAAAATGTCATAAAAATAATGACAATTAATTCTATTTTAATGTTTAAAAACGCATAAGTGAATCACATGAGGTATATATAAACTTAACTAGAGTTAAAATCAAATTTGATTTGCATATTTTTTCCTGAGATTTTAATATGAATGTCCTCGCAGCAAAAAAACATTAAAACTAATGTGTGGATTTATCATTAAACGATAAAAACATTCAAAACTGACCTACTCATAGTGGAATAAAGCCAAAAAGGGGTTTTTAAAAATTAGGTTAATATTTAAGTTTTTTGATCTTGATCAAGATATAGCTACAATAATTAAAGTTAGTTATTGTATTAAAAATATTTATCGAGAGATGAATTAAACTAAATTTGCTTTCTGTAAGTAGTATGAGCAATCTTATCTTAGGTTAGTATAATGCTGTTCCATAAGAATATGGTTAGTACATCTATGTTTTACTTCTTGATTTCTACGAGTTCTTTTTTTTGTATTGAGCGTTGACTTTGGTATTTCATGCTTATTATTTTTTTGAGCATTTTTTTGATTGTGTTCAGAGATTTTTTTTTTAACTGTGTTTAGTTGTTTGAGAACAATTAATTTTTTTCATTAAAAGATCGAGTTATATCAAATTTTTTCTGTAGTTTTTTTTTCTAACTCGAAACATTCACTCTATTTATTGGTATTTCATATATTATTGCTTTTAATAGTTTTAAAATCTCCCAAAAAATTTTTTTATATATTTTCGTAATAAGTTTTAATTTTACGGGTTGATTAATTGGTATGTACTTTCTATTTTCTTTAGTTGGATATTGGAAGTAAATTAAAAACCGATAAATTTATTGAAAGTATTATGTTGAATGTACATAATTCTTTCCTCATCGCATTTTATGCTATTTTTAGAATTTATTTCATCACATTTAGTTAGTATTAGTGTGAGAATTGTTTATTTGCATGTATTTGCTGATTTTTTTTTTCTTTCACACATATCAATGCCACTTTCTTTCACGCGAGTATATTTTTTGTCGTATCGTTTATTTTTTTACATTAAAAATCAATTACTTGTATATTTATATTGATTTTAATTTTAATTTTAATTTTTTTGATTCTGTGAATTTTAATTGATATTGATTAATTTAATCTAATTTTTTGCGTTTTAGGATATTTGGTATATTAAGATTGTTATTCCGATAGTTAAATTGTTTATCATATTGAATGAATTTGAGATCAGATTGATTCCAGTACAAAAATGATTTCCCGTTTCCTTAGTTTCTTCCATTTCAGGAATTTTCAATATAACTATGTGTGCTATGTCTATTGAATTTTGAAATTAGACTGTTTTTTCGTACATTATTCCAATCTTTAAGATATGATTTTCTATGAATGTACTTATTTGTCTTACATATATACTTTTATATTCAAATATACTATTTCTGTGATATGAATTGAATCAATTCATCTTTTGCACATTTTCATGTTTAATTTCTGAAAAATTTTACTTGTAAGGAGTTAGATTGAACAAGCTGGTTTCAGGATATACCTTAGTAATTTTTTTTCCATTTCTTAGTAATAAAACATAGGTTTATTATTTATGTTTTTATGTGTATTGTCGATTCTAGAATTAGAAGCTTCAATTGTCTCAGTATTTTCAATAATAACAAGTAAATATATATGATATCTTCTAGGATTATTTCATGATCTGTGGATGTATTTCCAGCCGATAAGAATTTGATAAGTCTTTATAGGCCCCGTTTTCTAAACTTTACATTTATTTTCTATTTCAGTTTAATATTCATTAGAAAGATCAAATTTTTTTCAATGTATGAAAACGGGCTATAGTATTCTGGAAAACTCGCTGACCTATTAACCTTTATTTTTAATTTTTATTTTATTTAGGCTATATCTGCGCCTGAGATTTCAGAAACGTACGCTCAAGATTTTTTCACTTTTGAGCTCAAGTGCAGGCAAGTAGCTTATTGCAGACATGAACTTATACTTCTGTTCAGGCACATGGCATGTTTAACTTTCATAACTTTAATTGTTATTAATATTTTGGATTCTATATTCTATTTACAATTTATTGCTTATAGGTTGATCAGATAGTTTAATATGAGAGGCAGTTTTCTCAATTGAGATTACTCTACAGTTTCAAATATACTAGCGATATTTTCCTAAATGGAGAATTTACAATTGTTAAGCAGAGCTAATGGTAGGTTGATATAAGCTATAATAGCAATACTTTTAGGTTTTCTGAACAGAAAATAAGAATGATTTTTTTTTGGGTAGTTTTAATAGCTGTTTGATTTAAAGTGCCTAGAATACAGATAATTTTGGACTAATTTTAAAAAGAAATTTGTATTTTTCTGTATGCTTTATTGCCTTAAAAATTATATTAATATTAGTATTTTTTTTTGGATAAAAGATGATCATTAGAATTTATGGGGTTCAGTGGTATAGAACTACATATTTGTCTATTTCAAAGCTGCTTATATATGGTAAATGTTATTATGAAGTAAACTGTGATGGGATGGTGGCAACAGTGCGCTAAAAGATGAAACTAATTAGCTAAATGTTTGAAAAATAAAAAAGCAGAATTAAATGAAAATTTAGGCAAATTGATCTTTTGGACAAGGTATGCTAGTGGGAAAAGCTTAATGTTGCTAAATAAGAAGAGGGTATGAAATATCTGTTGGTTGGTGAGCTGTGGGTACTGTTGCCTGGGTATGGTATCAGCGTACTATGTTTTGACTTCACTTAAAATCTTACTGATACACTAAATAGCGTCTCTAGCTATCAGCCGAGCGTGATTCAGACGAAGACTAGAAGCTAGAGATAATCGACTATGGATAACGTCATACATAAGAAAAGCTAGTTTACATAATTACTAATTTAATGAACGATATTAGGGGGCGGGTGTAGACACAATCAATAATAGCTGGGTTGTTTGTAGTGAGAGGAACTTTAATTTTTGATTTGTGACTTGAACGTTATATGGAATTAAAAGATACACTGTTTGAGATTGGATGTAAAGTGATATGATATTGTTTGAGCAAGGGAAAAAAAAGAGAAATTTTATTTATAAATCGAATATAAAATTGAGATACATTATAGCATTAGTTTGAGGAAGAAAGAGATTGGAGGGGGGGGGGGAGTACTGGATCCAGAGAGGGTATGTATATGTACATTAATGAAGTATTGAATTTACAAGAGGCAAAATTAGGGAGGAGAGGATATTAATCGGCAAGTTGAGTGGAGATTAAGGAAGATTGAAAAGTGGATTAAACTTGGATTTCGCGGATGTAGAGGATGTTGTTGCATCTGATGAGGACTTCGCCGATGGCAGGGCCCATAGAGACGCCGTCTTGGAACTCTTCAGTTTCGAGGAGCTGAATGTTCATGTATGAGTCGGAAGAGGCGAGGAGACCTTTGTATTCCTGGCCCCATTTGAGCTTTGCGATGACAGTTTTTCCAACAAGATCTTGGAGGAAAGGCTTTGGATTAACAGGTCTGAACTACATGAATAATAAGGGTAAAGTAAATATGGAAAGTTTTGGTGGTGTTATTAAAAAAAAAAAAGCCTTACGTTCATTTCGGTTTATTTGAATTGTTAAAAAAGTGTAGATATTTTTAAAAATAGAGAGAAGTTTTTTTTATTTTTAAAATAAGCAGGAAATGGAATTTCAGAATAGTATATTTGTGGATAAAAAAAAAAGGCAAAAGAAAACTAAGCCAATTAAAGAGGGAATAATTATGGAAAGCGATCAGCCAATAAATAAAGAGAAGAGATTAGGAGGAAGAGAAAAATGTATTTTAAAAAGATAGGAATAAAAGGGATTATAATATTAAACAAATAAAGGGAATAAAGGGGTGAAAGGGGGGGGGGGAGAAGTGAAGAAGGGAGAAAATAGAGGAGGGGGGGGTTTAGAGGGCAGAGCCGCCGATCTGTTCGACCATGGCGTCGATAGTGTCGCCATCCTCCATCTCGAGTTCTTTAGGGGTGTTTGTAGGGGCGAGGCGTTGGCCGTCGAAGAGGAACCGCACGGAGCTGATAGCACAGCCTGTTCTGTCGCAGTAGGCCTGCATGAGCTTTTCGAGGCGGGTGGTGTTCTTGATCTTGAAGAAAATGTCTTGGTTGTCGGCGCCAACGACTTTGAGGTTGATGTGTTCGGTTTCGGGTTTGGGCTCAGCGCTCGTGGAGGAGGCAGCAGCGGCAGCAGCAGCAGCTTCGTTCTTGACGGAATCGGTGGGTTTGTCTGAGCTGTCCATTATTTACAACAAGAAAAAATTATATATAAGGCGAAATTAAATAAAACAAGTAGATTTTTTCAGCGAGGCTGTAGTTTTGGCAAAAAAGCTGTAAATAATATTGAAAAAACGTATAAGCTTTAAAAACACAAAAAAAAAATCAAAAAAAATTCTTGTTTGGTTATTGACACATTTTTTTAGATACATTATTACACGCGCAATGAAATCCCAGCGCCAATCAGCACACTAGTTAAAGAAAGCAGCAATTACGCAGTAGCCTAAAGATTAAGAATAGCGGGCGAATGGTTAGGCTGATCAGATAAATAGATCGTAGAAAAAGACGAAGCTGGCAAATGATTAGGGGTTTGGGCATTTATACTGTGCAGCAATTAATGGCGCAGTCAGTTTACTGGATGAAAAGATGGCGAGCTATTCTGCTGCAGATACTATTATCGGTATAGACCACAGACAAAGATACTATTGGGTAGCCATGTTTATTGCGGCAATGGCAGTAGCGATTGGAAGAGCTGTGTTTACGCTGTTATTAGGCAGCAAATTATGGAAAAGCATAATTTTATTGGACTAATCGAGGTTTTTAAACTTGGCTAAATTTATCGGAAATAAAAGAAGCTCATTTTTCATTGTGAGTTTTGCCATTTTTGAAACGCTGAATTTTACTGCGACAGAAAAGTCCATCACAGGCCGGCCCTATAAAGCTATAGCGGTAAAAAAAAAGCTGTAGTAGTAAAATAGAGGGAAGGTCTTTATTTATTAGGCTCTTCCGGAATATGCTTTCTGTGCCTAGACAAGTGGCATTGCTTATATATCTATTGGGTGGTCGCATCTTAGACCCGGGCGGTTTATCTTAATCTCAATCAGCTGATTCGTCCAAAACAACCATTCGACTACAGCATCCAATTCAGCTACTGGTTAACTGTGATTAGATTACAATTTTACCAATGGTCTCTAATGATAATTCAGCATAATCAAGGGGGTTTAGCCTATTCGTAGAATCAGATCTCGGCTATAAAGGTGGTTGGACAGTAGATATTGTGGGCCGATTTCTTGGGTGGCCCAGTAGCTTGATAGAGGCGACGAGTGTGTAACCAGTAAGGAAGCGTAGGGAATATTAAAGATAAAAAGCTCAATATTTGTTTGAATTAATTGATTATTATAGAAACGCTTGCAAGAGTATTAAAAAATCAAATTAAATGGCGTATCGGACTCTTAATTCTCTTTATATAAATTTCTGATTTTAAACAACTCCTTTCTATTACTCTATAAAAAAAACAATCAACCAACAACAACTAAAAATAAGTATGTTTGTAGTTTCAGCCAAGAATATCTTGCCACTAGTTGCCAGATCATCCGCCTCTGCTCCTGTTGCCGCCGCCGCTCTCAGAATGTACTCATCAACCTCTGACGGAAAGTTCGGCGAGCGCGAGAAGGCTGCCGAAGACATGTACATCCGCAAAGCCGAAGCCGAGAAGATCAAGGCCTTGCATGATCGTATTGAGAAGGCTCAAAAAGAAATGAACGCTATCAACGATGCCCTCAAGGAAATCGCTCCAAAGAAAGACTGAGTTTTACTCCCCTTTAACTACCACCAACTCCAACTCTAGCTTTAACTTTTTGTTTCTTGAGATATTTTTATACGCCCTTACTATTACCTTTTGTAGTAGTTTAGGGTACCCACCCTTACTTTCACCAACTCAATACTCTATACTATCTATTAAATAAAATATATTTCTATTTAAATTACTTTTATCTCTAATAAAATAGAGCGATATTTATTAATTTATTACATCAAATTATTACTACTTGTTGCCTTGATCTATAAAATAAAATATTGGCGAAAGATTTAGATCCAAAGCCAAAGTTTTCTTTTTTTAAACATTATTCTTAGTCAGCGGAATATCCTGAAGAAGAACTGCTCAAAGTACCGCACTGCAGCCGCCGCCTTATTATCGCCCTTCAAGCTGATTTCCTCGCTCAAATACACGGTGTACATCCCATTCAGCCGCCCAAACACGACGTCCGTCAGCAGTCGATCACCCACCATAGCGATTTTACCGTCATTAGCCGTCGACAGCGATTCCACTGCCGCCATAACCTCTGCCCCGCACAGCGGTTTCTTGGCGTGGTGGTAAATAACGCGCACACCCTCATTCGCCCGCTCGAACTCTAGAGCCTCCCTCACTCCTTTTCCTTTAACCCCTTCCGCGCCGCTTTTCGCTGGATCGCGAGCGTTCAGAGCCGAACTCTCCGCCACGCTCCCGCACAGCCCCGCCGAGTTCGATACTACAAACACGTTCGCCAAGCCGAATATCCGCACGCACTCTTCGAAATTGGCCAAAAACGGCTTGTGGATCCTCGGCGCGTACGGCTCCGTCAAGCAATTGTCCTTGTCGAACAGCACCCGCGTAACGCCCGCCGCTCTCAGTACACCGAAATCTACACCACCCAAATCTGCAAGTATCCCACCCCCACCCCACGCAAAATCACAATTTTTTAATTTATTTATTCATCTTGAATTAGTTTATGCTTTATTCTTTTTTTTTTTTTTTTTTGAATTGCTTG
The DNA here is from genome assembly GCA_001970855.1 of Smittium culicis. Lineage (NCBI taxonomy): Eukaryota > Fungi > Kickxellomycota > Harpellomycetes > Harpellales > Legeriomycetaceae > Smittium > Smittium culicis. Next base: position 32,529 of record LSSN01000717.1, on the reverse strand, counting down.
TTTGACTAAAACATATTTAAAAGTATAGATAGGTTTATATGCTACTTACTCTTGGCGATGAGCGAAGGTCGTAGCAGCGACGGTCTGGTAATCACTTTGAACAGCGCCTTGACTGCCTCGAAATTAAATGATTGCCCCATTATGTCTTTCTGGATTAAAAATAGACTTCAACCCTTGAAAATCGCTTCCGCCAATTTACACTTAAATCTAGGCTTGGTTAAGTTTATTTCATTGGCTAGATCTAGTCCTCACAGAACCAATAATCTTCTCCCGCTTTAAAATAATTCTACGCTTTCATAATATTTATTAGCTATAAACGAATCTCTACACAAAAACACACTATATGTATATAAAAAAAAAAATCAAAAAAATGAGTTATGGGAATAGGGTATTATGCAAAGTATTCTTTGAGTTTGTCGCCGCCAAACACCATGCATGTGGTGAGGTAGACGCCAAGCATGACTCTCGGGGTTACGCCTCTATAGAAACCCAAGAAGCCGTTGTTCTGGTAGATGTATTTTGCTGTACCAAACACGCTGGCATTGGCTGGTCTGCCCTCCACCTTGAGCTGCGACTGCATCTCGATGCGGATCACCTCGATCGGCTGGTTCCAGCAGCTCAGTGCGCCACCGATAACTGACGACATCAGCCGCTCGGTATTGCTCAGCTTGTAGTTCTTGTCCCCGCCCTTGAACAGTTTCTCCGTGAACCGCGAAATACCAAACCTACTCCCCCAGTTCGTCATCTGCCGTATTGCTACCGCGCTGACTCCCCTGTTCAGCCCGCGTATGCCCTCCTTCTCAAACACGTTGCGCGCCACCGTGAACGTCGATAGTGGCACCTCGCCCGCTGCCTTATGCCGCGTCACCTCGACCGTCTTCATGAACGTGCAGAACCCCATCGTCGTGTACGCCTGCGCAAGGCCCCCCATCATCCCGCCCACGAGCCCGGCCGTCGCATTGCCCGCATGCACCTTCGTCACCATCAAATTCTCCACCGCCGAACTCGCAAACAGCAATATGCCGCCCTTCGTGCTCGCCTCAATCACCGCCCACGGCCACAGTCCTTGGTAGTAGCCTTTCACCCCTCCGCGCGCATACGTCGCCTTCAACGCCTGCCGCAAGTTCTGGCCCCTGTTCGCCGCCATCTGCGTCTTCACCACCTCGAACGGCTGCCCCAACGTCGACACCTCGAACGTCTGGATCGCCGCGCCCAGCAGCAAGTTCTTACCCGATATTCCCCCCTTCGATTTCTTCTTCCCCTCCGGTTTCGCTACTGCTGCTGCTCCTGAAACTGGCTCTGACATCGCTTTTCGCTGTATATATATTTCGTCTTATCTGCCAAGAAAACTTCCTAGCCCCTTTTCCTTTATGTGATTATTTAATCTCTTGAAAAAAGAAGACTATATGCTATTTAACTTTTTTTTTTCAAGTTTATTATCTTTTGCTCTTCATATAATTTTCCCTCTAGAAAAAATAAAAAAAAAAAAATTCAATATAAATAAACTGCTCTGCAAATTGGAATAAATTCATAGCACATTTTTTCCCCATTAATTGATTTTATGGTTCCTATAATTAATTATTGTCCCAAAATTCTATTATTTCCGCTGCCATTATTCCAACCACCCAATAATATTCCAGATAGTCCCAGCTCACCGCTTTTCAACATAGTCACGAGAGCCAACCACCGGCCAAGATGCATTTGTATTCAGCCAATAATCGCTATTATGAGAGAATGATTGAATAAAGATCTGCATTAATGATTGGCATATTATGTTTATTGCCAAATCGCTTTTAAAAAAAAAAAAGTTACATAGATAATGACATGCTTAGCAATTTTCAGCATAACCATAATTGCCAAAATTAAAAAAAGATGCCAAAAAATAGCTAGATGAAAAAAAGGGTGTCAAAGAATGTCTAGATGAAAAAAAGATGTCAAAAAAAGGGTGTCGCGCGACACAAATATCAAGTAAAGCATCCGTGTAAAACAGTCTAGCCAATAAATATACTGTCTTGAGAAATGGAAGTTCCGAAAAAAAAACAAAACAAGAAAACAGATTCGTTCAGTCGCAGTCCAGAACGTTGGCATGCTTCGTCCTGCCGGAAATCGATTCGCTCAAAATGTCGTACAGCGCGTCCCACTCGCTGCTTCCGCCACAGATCCCAGCACCTCCGCCGGTCACAACGCCGCTTTTTGGCTCCGTGCGTCCGGTTGCCCGATCTTCGTCGATGCTGGTGCCGCTATTTGTCCGCAGTCTTATAGCTGCTCGGCACTTTTCAAGTCTGTCCACTGCCGCTGCATTCCCATCTGCCCCAGAACTTATCATAAGCTCTGCCAGACTCTCCACAGTGCTCCTCAGCCCTTTAATCACCGCAAAGGACTCTGTCTCTAAAACCTATACGCATTTACATTGCCATATATAATCTATATAAAACAAATAAGGCGTGCTAGTATTTCTTACCGTTTTAACTACCAGTGCCTTAATCTCTTCTGATAAGATACTGGCCGTCCTATTCCTCTCTGCTTCTTCCTCTGTTCTCATACACTCCGAAAGCGAAAATCTCAGCGCTTCGCAAAACACCGATATCCCTGCTATTCGCAACTCTAAATCTTCTGCCTCAAAAAGCCCTGCGAAAATATTCACAAACTTACTCGTCTCAGAGCTAGCTAATCTACATAAAAAACTTTGTATTGCCCCTAAACGCGCAGAATCAAGCTGCCCCACCGCCACGCAATCTCTCGCAACACCACATTCGCTTGAAATGACCGATGACATATACAAAAGCGTTTGCCTGGCCACCTCCTGATCATCTCTCACCAGCTCATAAAATCTAGATACAATTACCTCATCAAACCTTGTTACTATTATTGCGCCATAGTCTTCGCTCCCCTCCACTTTTCCCATCAAGACACCTCCTAGATGGACTGCCTTCCGCATCCTAGCCATAAACTCTATACCCAAACCCCTCTCAACTGCGTCCTCCGAATTTATCAGTTCCATAGCCCAATTCAAAAGTTCCTCCCTTACAGCTATCCCACTCACCATCCTTGCAGCACGCTTTCTTGCTATAAATTCGTCCAAATACTTGATTATTGAATACATTATTGATTCGACAAGTCCATCTTCTCCCATCTGTATCCTCGCTAGAACTTGCCTCTCCATCCCATCATCATCATCAGTATCTTCACCTACACGGCTCCTCATATTCACAAGCACAAAGTACACAACCCTGCCTACAATATCAACTGAATACTTATAATCCCCAATTACCTTTACCATAACTTTTAGAACACAATTTTTGCAATCACTAATTTCAGAAAGTTCTCCTTCAATTTGGCTCACCAAGCCTAGCTGCACGACAAGCAATCGACCGCTCGCCAGTATCCCGCATTTATCGCACTCGATCATCGATAACAGCACCACTCTTGCTAAACTTCTCCGCGCGTCGACATTTCCAACGCCCATCAGCTCCCTCATGCAGTTTAAATAATCCGTTCCGTACCTGACATTTCTCCCCCTCGCATTTAGTCCAGCTTTAGCTCTATCCCGCCTTTCGCCTCCTAAAAATATCTCCCTAAATGCTACTACGTCATCTTTTTCTCCACGCCCAACTGAAAAATAACCTTGCACATCAAGACACTTTTGTATCACCGAAACGTCGATCTTCAAGCTAAAATAGTACGCCACTGCAACCAAACACGCCAGATCTTTATACAAACTAATGTCCAGTACCGCCTGTGTTCCAACTGTTTTCGAAACCAGCTTTGATAAAAACAGAATGTAGTTGTGCGCTTTTTCTCCAGCAAACTCGCCATCGAATTCTTCATTAATCGTAGTCTTCACTATTTCATTGTAAATGCCTGCCAACTCATAATCCAATTCTGCAGTTTTGGCGCGCTTTTGTTTATGCCTTTCATTTGCCCTGTAAACCGAAACGAACAAGTCGATTGTCTGGCCGTTTAGGTCGCTGTTTTGGCCTGAATTCTCGACAAATTCCATAAATTTTTGGAAATTCTTGTTGATCATTTCCACTCCAAGCTCAAAGCAAACTTTTTTCCCGTATCCTTCGTCGTTCCAATCTTTATTCAATGACAAAACTACAAACTCCATACAATTGTATATCCGGCCGCATTCTCCATCGCTAAACACTGCTGTTGTTATGTACTCGGCGATCTTCATCTTAATGCCATGAAAACGTCTTGAATCATCATCGTCTTTGTCATTTATTAATGATATTGCGATGAAAATTTCAATTGATAACTCCCTAATCTATTTACATTAATTAGTATAGTTTAGCTGCCAAGGTTGCAACATTGGAATTTTCTTGTAATAAAAGTATTGAATTTTAGTTAACCAGAAGAAAGAAAAAAAGAAGAAATACGTACGTATCGGCAAGAGTCGTTTATTCTCAATATGAAGTAGTTATAAATATCAACACCCTTCAATATCCTAATTAAATAAATAAAATATATATATTTTTGTATAAATAGAAGTTTTTAACATTTCAATTGAATTGAATTGAATTGATTAAAAATCAAGTCTAATAATAATGAAAGTTTTTAAATAAAAAGATAAAAAAAGTAAACTATAGCTTCCACATCGCCTACTAAATATATTTACAATCTAAAATAAAAATAAATAAAATAATGGATAGAAAGGGGGGGAAAACAAAGTGCTTACATGTTGTACACGTGAAGTTTTTTCAAACAGGCGTTGATAAGTTTTAGAACCAGAAACCGGAGCTTGTTCATTCTAGACTCTTTGAGTTTAAAAATCATATCGAAAATCATGCAGCATTTCGACAGTACTTGCTCGAGTTTGCACTCTCCACTCGTAATGATGTATGTAAATATTGATATCGAATCAATATACATGTTTATGCATTTTGAGTCCAAGCAATCCTATATATTCCAATAATATTATATTTAATATATCTTTTAAATGCAAAGGGATAAGATAAATTGGCAGTTACAATGATCTTTTCCAGTAGTCCGTTTTTAATTAGCAGATTAACTGGAGCGCCCTTATCAGGTTTTGCTATGGAATCCAAGTAGGCGGTGATGAGTTCAGCTCGTGGTTCGCCATCGTACTCGTTCGAAAGCAGATCTACCAGAATGCTTATTTCTTGCTCGATTCCCAATTGCGAGTTTGGAATGGTATTTATTTGAGTGCTGGGAGAGGCGCTAATTATGTGCGAGTATAGTTTCTCGCCAGTGTTAGAGTGCACCTTGGTGCAAGAGGGATCGGTAGTAACCAGCTCGTTTTTCTGGGCGCATATTTTTCTCATTCGAATTTATTATATTGACGTATGTGTTTGCGGTAAATGATTTATTGAGTAATTTATGAACAGAAACTGTTAAATTCTAAAGCGATTATGCTCGTTTTTAAATATATTTGCATATTTCTTCAGCCAGGAATTAAGATAAATAAAAAAGTATAAAGAAAAATGTTCAAAACGCTTGATTATTGGATGCACTTATTTTGTAGTTTAACTTTTTTTTCTTTTGAGTTGTTGATTCGTTAAACTAAAATTGAAATTCATTTATAGTATTAAACTATCCATATCAATGGTGAGCTTTTTTTTTAGTTGTTGAAATGTTGCGACATAATAAGTGGTGCTTTTTATTATTACACCCGCAGTGTATGCTAGTGTGCTCTTTTATAATCCATTGGGGGGTTATAAAGTATGTTTGGGATGGTCAAGATACTTGTTAACGAGTGATACGGTTGTATATGATAAGGAAATAGATACAGCTACGGGATTTAGAGGCTTTCTAGCGAGTGGTGGATATTTGAAAGCACAGCTATTCATTTAATTATTAGTATTCGCATAGGCCAATCCAGGTTTCAGATAAAGGCTATAAGTTGATCAAGCGTAGTCCATGCTGGCCTGTGGAATTATCAATTTAGTTTAGTTTATGAAATCGAAACGCTCTTTCTGAGCAAAGACGTCCCAGCATCAGATCTAATAGAGTTATAGCTTGCAAAGGTAAGTTCTTTTTTTTTTTTTTTAAAAAAAAAAATAAAAGTATGATATAAAGGGGCTTCTTGATATTTATAATTTTTTTTGGGTTGACAAAAATAAATATTAGCTGGCTAATATAAGAGGAGCTGTCAAAAAGTCATTTTTGAAAGCCATTGCTGGTGAAATGAATATGAAATAAAGCCTAATAAATAGTACTTCTGGGTACATATAGTTATCCAGGATCGCAACATATACATTTATCAAAAATTAATAATGATTTTTTTGGCTGCTTGTGGCCCAATACACTTAAAACTACTCCCACTACCACTATTTAGCCACATTAAAAAAAATTAAACGAATATACAAATTGTATGTGTTGAGTCAGCCAAGTACCATACTTTGTTTTTTGTAGACACAGAAAACTTGCTTTCCGATTATATACAGTGACCACGAAATTTACACCCAAAAATAAATGTAAATTCAAAAGTAAAAAATTAATCAAAAGTGCTAAACATTTTTGATGGATATAAAACGACCAAAATCCATATGGAAAATACTGAGCTCTTAAGAAATTTAAATCAAATATAGTTATAATCATACTCAACCCATAACACTCAAATTCTCAAAGACTAAGCAGATTAAAGTTTTTCCTATTTAATGCAAGCATTATGTTTAAAATATATATCCTACTGTGTATCCTGCTTTAATACGCGCATAAGCTATACCAAAGTTGATTTATTTGGAAATTAGAAATTCTTTTTTTTTTTTTTTTGAAAATAAAGCAACTTCAAATCCGAATAATAATTATAATATATGAGTATATATATATTTACTGGTTAGATCACACATCGAAAAATGTAAGCTTTTGGGCCATATAAATGTAATGCAATTTAGCGCACTCAGAAATTAAATCATTTGCTTTATAATTTTTGAATAAATCAGCTTTTTTTTTTTTTTCGATTGAGGCTTTTTTTTAGCTTTTTTTTTTTTTTTTTTCAGTTACAGCGAAAAGTTACAATTTTGTCAGAAAAGAATATTTATTTAAATGCACGAATTTAATTGAAAAACCAAACTGTGGCTTTTTTTTTTCCATTCCTTTCTTGGTCTTTATACTAACGCTTTAATATTTTCCCATTGTGTAATACATACAGGAAATAAGAGCTCACCATTCAATTAAAAAGTTCATATCTAAAGCCTTCTACAAAATAAACTTGAAAATAAATTTCGCGAGGATTGAAAGAGTATTGATCCATACTTACTCCTGCCTTTTTTTTATATTTCTTAACTACAACCACCTAAATCAAAAAAAAGGAAAAGAAAAAAAAAATTCCAGGAGAGGCTTATTTTTTTACGCGTGATTTATGTTTTTTTCCAATTTGAGTTTACTATATACACAGAAAAAAATATCCTGTATTTTATACATTTAAAAAGGTTGTAATGGTTTTTGAAATAGGTGGGATTAAAGTGAACAGTGGAGTTTTATATAAAAAAAATAATAATAACAAAGTTTTAAGCCAGGAAAATATCTGCTACACTAAATGATTTTTCACACAAGCTAAATTCAATGCCTATTTTTTCTTTTGACAAAAATCCTCCTTTTTTTTTTAATCCATTAACAAAATCCGAATTTTAATATGAATGAATGAAGATATTGTATACTTGGCTACTATTGTTAAAAAAAATAAATACATCCATCCTCATTTTCTCAAATATATAACCACCTTCTTTTTTATTTTATTTTACTCGCTAACTTTTTCATAAAGTAAACTCCTGCACGTTATTATTTCAGGAAAGTAGGTATTCATGCATAACTAAGTACACACCTCCCACCCATTCTTTTTGATTTTTTAATTAGTTAAGAAAAAACAAAAAAATAAGCATCTTAAATGAATTAATCGAGTAAATTTTTGGATTCCTTCAAGACTGAAAAGTTGTAAATAATCTGGGAGGGAAATGTATATATAAAAAGTACAATCCGACTACTATTAATTTTTTTTCTTTTCTTGTAATTTTTTTAATATTTAAAACACAACGACTTATAAAGAATATATTTGGTCCAACTTTTTAAAATATCGAAAATATAGATCAAGTTTCTCTCTTTTTTTTTTTGAATATCGCACACACAAAAAGTTTTAATTATCATTTGAGCAACATTCGGAACATAGAGATATACTCATCATAAATCCATCATCAGATAATACATTACCACGTTTAAAAGAGGATTTATACACATATAAGAACAAGAATAGTTAGATAATAACAAGAATATTAAATCGTTTAAATATTCAAATTATTCCTTTTTTAAAAATAATTGAGCTAACAACAAGAAATTTAAAGGCAAGGGAGGAAAAGGACAAAAAAGAAATACCGCAACAAGTCCAAAAACCAAATTTATTTCTTTTTTTTTTTTTATTGCTTTGAAGATAATAACAAAAATAATAAGAAAAAAAGTTCATTTATAAAGGATCTCGCGTAACCAAGCTTGGCAAGTCAAAAAAAGGAACTACACGGACACTTTAAATTTTTTTTTTTATTGAAAAAAAAATACTCAAGCAAATACGAAAAAAAAAAAAGCAGGTAAGGAGGTGAGATAATTATGATAACTAATCAGAGCAAGGCGGCAGAGCCGATATCGCCGCGGCTGACGCTTATGAATGTAGCGGGCGAAGTGAGCGACACGGCAACTGACCACAATACAAACATTGCTGTTGAAAGCAACAGTGCGCAGCAGGTACTAAAAACGCTGGACGAGGAGGTAGCACACGCATGCTCATCAGTGCCGAAAGAAGATAGCGGCAGTGTAGAGCCAGTGTCGACGGAGTTGAGCAGCGAGGCGAAGAGGGCGGATGCGGGGCTTGCGATAACTAGCGTCGACGGTGTAGCTAGCAGATCACGCGGCGAGCTAGTCAGTGGCGAAACTGGCCAGCGCGCCGAGACGTCAGCAACCGAAAAGGATAAATTGAGTGGCGAAAAAAATCTTATTACTCATGAGACTGAGCTGGTTGAGGCTGGTGCAAAGGTACCAATGGACGGCTGCACAGGTACTGAGGGTGCTGATAGCGGTGCAGAGAATAGTGGTGCAGCAGTACCAGCAAAAATTATCTCAACTGACCAAGCGAAAAGTGGATTGGATCTCAAAATGGAAAATTCTGAGAGTAAAGAAGCAACTGATTTCATTAAGAACGTTACTATCACAACCATCGACAAGACATCAAATGCGGCCAAAGAGTCAGATGAAAGTCATAGAGAAACTTTGGCTAATGGCGCAGCTGATAACGCAGAAGAGGTCGCTAAGTGTGGCGAAAAAGGTGTAGAAATTGGTGGCGGTCTTAGCACTGAAGATAGTACAACAAATGAAGAAGTAAGCTCTAAGATCCAAGAAGGTGCCGATGTCGAAGCGGCCAACGTGGCGACGAAGAAGAAAATTTCGTTTTTTACGAAATTGAACGACATTTTCGACATGAAGGCTCTTAATTTCAAGCCACAGAAGAGCAAGAAGAAGAAGTCAGTGCTAGAGACAAGAAAATCTGGCGATAATGGCGATGGTTGTGGTGATGATGATAATGATGATGCACAAAATGAGAAAAAGCTGGGTATAGCGGATAAGGATGTTATAGTGGAGGCTGTGGAGAAGGAGAAGAGCGAAGCTGATTCAGGAGCTGGAGGAGGCAGCGTAAGTGACGCGCAATCGAGCAGAGCGATTAAGCCAGACAACAGGCGATTTTCGTTGAGGGATATGCGGGATAAAGTTTACGGCAAAACCGGGAGGGAAGCAAGTTCAGAAGCTGAGGAAATTCCGGGGTTTATAGGCTATATCCAGAGCTTTATGCGGAAGAAGGATAAGAAGAGCATCATTGACGATAACCATAGCATAGTATTTGGATGCGATACTGAGTCGGTTATTCAGAGCGAGGTTGGAGAAGCTTGCAAGGAGGCTGAAAAAGAGCATGAGAGCCAGGCATTGAATCAAGAGAAGCTGGATGCAAAGAAAGAAACTGAACAAAATGGAGGCAGTGAAGTAAAGGACGAAATCGAGAAAAATGAAACTATGCCTGTCAAGGAAGAAGCCGAAACAAAGGAGAGTTTATTGACTGAGGAGGTCAAGAACAGCGGCGATGAAGGAAGCGTTATTCTTGTGAGCAATACGGCAGATTTTGCAGATAAGTGCCAGCAAGGCGAGCCAGAAGCTTCAAATTGCGAAGAGGATAAGGCAGAGATAGTAGCCTTGAACGCGCCAGAAGCAGGATCGGAATCATCGGTGCGGGTGAGCGAGCAAGAGGAGGTTGAAGTAGTTAAAGAAGATAAAACGGAGAAGAAAGGTAAAGGCAAAGGTAAAAGGACGGGGGTGAAACCGGTGTTATTCACGTTCAAGAGGACGGCAGTTAAGAAGAGTGTAGTTGGCGAGACTTTATCACCAGTGAAGAAGGCAAAGGAAAGTGTAAGTTTCAAGAAAGACTCGATCAGTAGCTGGGGCAATAGCGGCAGTAGCAGAGTTATTGCGGGAGGCAATCATGGTGAGCCAAGTACAGCTTTTGCTGATGCCGATAGAGAAGGTAAAGACGTGGTTATGAAACCGGGAGAAGCGGCAGAGTATAGCAATATGGCGAAAGATCTTGAAAGTTTCATTTCAAAGGAGCTGGGAAGTTATGCAGAGATAGATTTGAGGATGGATGAAAAGTTGGTAGCAGACAGTAGCGTTGAAAATAGCCAAGCTAGTATGGCTGCTGAAGAGGCTATAGCAGCAGTTAGCGGCGTACCGAGTGAGAAGAAGTCTAGATTCAGCCTCTACCCACTGTTTAGTTTTGGGAATAAAGACAAGGGTGGAAATCAGGAAGAGAAACGGGAGGAATCGAAAGGGGTTGAAGGGGAGAATGGAGAAACTAACGAGAAGAAGGAGTATAACCTTAATGGATTAGACTTTAAATTCAACGGACTTGACTTGAAATTCAAGTAAGATATAGGCTTGGTATACACTCATTTTAAAAGGCTTTGATATGTTCTTAGATTCAAAGCTCTATACATACAATACTACAAGCGGGTACATATATTATATTTCCGTTTACTAGTCTGTACTAAAAAGTACACTTTTTTTCAAATATTTACACACACAACTCATTTTACACATATAGTTTAATATATATTTTTTAGCATTTGGTATTTATAATAAAGCAAAAAATTAACAATAGCGAATGGTACATTATGATGAAGAGACGTCAGGTAGAGGAGAGGTGTAGTATAGTGTAGTGTAGTTGGAGGTATGGTTTATGAAAAATGCGGTATTTATTTAAAGTTTAGATTATTCTGGCTATATGTGTAAATGGGGCAGATTATTCGGCGTATTTCTACAGTTTGCACTTTATTCCCATTTGCTCAACTCATCATTCTTGTGATATATCGACGTAATCGCAGTAAAATCGATTTTATATCTGTTCGCATTTGATTATTGGCTAATAATCGAAGTGGGCGATAATAGCAAAATTAACCAAGCGTCCAGGAGAAAAGTGGCTATTGGTAGAATATTTGAATACTTCGGAGAGCAGTCAAATCATCGGATAGAGAGTGCTATGGCGAGTAGAAAGCAGCATTCGTACATTTACAGTATAAGTATTTTTAGAGTATTTTATCATGCCAGGTTAGAAAGCTGGATTAGCTCAATCGGTGCTTTTGGGCTGCGCTAAACCAGCGCTCTGAACTCCCCACAATTAGCAGAAATAGCATCTTGGACGCTATTGCTCGTTCAAACTCTGCGCGTTTTTAAGGCGGGAGTTGGATGGCATTTTTAGGTCGCTGAGCCTGCTTATTCCTGGCCATTGCATAATATCTTGATTTCATTAAGTAACATTTGGGAGACTCTGAACGAAGAGAGCACTTTGTTGCAGTTTAATGTTATTGGCCTGTATAATCACTTTTTGTAAGTATTATTGGCGGAGCAAAACAGGCATTTTGATTTTTCTATTTCCTCGTTTCAATTATAAATTTTATTTGATAAAAAAAGTAAATTATTCTACTCATTGGCCGTTTATTTTTTATGCGATTTTATACTCTGAAACTCTATACACTATAAAATGACCTCTTCATAAAGAATCACCCATTTAATAAACCTAAACAAAGAAAATGGCTTGTTTTCTGTCAGCTAATAATGAAGTATGGCTTACTTCTCAGCCATGCATCTAGAATCACATAATTGCCGCCTGTTTAATTGTTCCCTGATTATGTAATGTCTTCACTCTCGCCCATTGACTGGTGGATTCTGCCCAATAGCTATTCCCTGTAAATAGCATCACTTTTTATGCTAAGCAAATAGCGTCCATCTGATCTCTTTGTTATGTAACGTCTGGTCTTTATTCTGACTGCTGAGACTTCCCAAATGGTTTCTGTGTTCGCCATTGCCTGCGCGCAAATAGGTCCTGCTAATCAGCATCGCCTATTCCAACAATCAACAGTACACAGGCCAATTATCTTTCTAAATATAGCTTATTATTCACTCTTCGTCCAATAATTGCCTAGAATCAAGTCTTGATTATACTCTACCAATAAATGCTTTATCTAGCCAGCCAAGCGAATTGCCGCTCTATAATTATTGGTTAATAAGCGTTTAATTCCCTTATTGTTGAGTAGCTTAGCCCTAAATAAGAATGAAGAAAAAACACGGCGAAAGTACACAATTATTGTCAAAGTAAGAGAAAAGACTGCACAATGTTGTCAAAATCAGAATAAAGACCACACTTTAAACAAGTACAAACGAACATAAAACTAAAAAAAAAATAGCTGTCAATTGAATAGATAGGCTGTAACAGCTATGTTAAAAAATGCGTCAAATTCTCCAACCATGTCAAAATAAAAAAAATCATGTCAATTCCGCAACAAGAAATATTAAATCCTTGTCAATTCCACAGCTGTAAAAACCGCGTCTATTATTGTCTAATTACAAACCTGAACTTTCCTGTAAATTAGATTAAAGTTTTCTTACTCTCCTCAACTCTCCCATCTTATTTTATTCAGACTCTCTATTACTTTCAATTCATTTCACTTTTCTGTTTAGTTTAACTTTTGATTTCTACTTTACTCTATTTCGACTATCCATCAGTTCTTCTTATACGCCCCTTCTCACGCCTTTTCCCTCCCTCCATCTTACCTTCTCATTACTCCCAACAACTCCTACTTCTAATCCCCTCTAATACCCCTACCTCCCTTTCCTTCTAATCATAAATGTTCACAAATGTCGTCCTCTTCAAATTCTAATCTCGACCACGAAATCACTATCCTAGCCAAGCAAGTCATCTCTGACCTAGACGCTCAAAATAATTTATACCCAACCCAAGGTGGTAATTACCCCTCGCACAGCGATAGATCCCAACACGAATTCTACTCTAATTACGAAAAGTCCAGCATAGACTCTTCCTTAGATAGCTTAAGATACCAATCAAGTAATAAATCTAACTCTGAAGACTTCTACAAGGATCCTCATTTCCTCAGCCGTAACTTAAACGAAGAATTTAACTACTCAAACAACGATGATTTACCCGACAACGAAACTAACTTCTTCGATATGCGTCTCTGGCGCAGAATGTCTAAACACCTACCCAGCTCTGTTAGAAACCCCCTCGACTTTAATCTCCTAGAAAACGATGAAAAAACTCGCTTTCAACAATACAAAAATGCCAAGTCTTCCGCTTTTCGCTCTAAATCTGACTTCTTAAACCCTGACTTCACATTCAACGAAAATGACCCTAACAGAAGCTCCTTCCCCATATCCAACTTCCTAAACATGAAAAATACCATGTCGTCTGACTTTAATAACTTTGACGAAAAACACACCTCTGGTGGCACTGTCCCTGGTGGAATAGGCCATCAAGCCTGGCTATACTTACAAGACCACAACTTACGAACCGGTGGTTTGCCCACTTTACAACAAGTTCTCAACAGAAAAACTTTCGCCCCTCTTTCCCTACGTGATTTTGCCGTTCATTGCTCCGTCCGCCAGCCTGAAGCTCGTAAATGGCTAGAATTTTACATGGCCGCCGTCTCCCACGAGAAAATGTGTCTAACTTACCTATCCAACAAACAAACTAGTGCCCTCAGAAAAAAGAAAAGCTCCGACAAATCTCACTCCTCAAAAAAAAATAAAAGCTCCAAACTCAAAAAAAAACAAAACTCTGAACGCTTCTCTGACCGCTCCAAAAAAGTAAATGAAGTTATCCAAATCCAATCCGCCACTGAATCAATCTTTTTAAAGTACTTCAAAGCCGCTTTAATCCCTGAACCTGGCGAACCCGGAAATCATAACAGCGTATTTTCTACCTTTAACAGAGATTGGCCTGAACATGGCTGGGATTCTAATGACGGTTCTAATTTTTCCAACTCGAGGCAAAGCAAAATGATGTCTAACTTTGGCCACTTACGTCGCATTATCAAACAGCCCATCGAGCTCATCTCTAACGCCCTCGTCCTTGGCGGTAAAAGCCCTTACAGCATGATCTCTTATCCTGGCCTCGACCCCTCTGCCCGAATTATCCACGTCAGCGACCCCGATCCTCGCGCTAACCTCCCAAATACCTCTTTTTTCAACAATGACAGAAATTCTAGAAATACCAACAAACGCCAAACCATTTATTACATGCCATGGCCTCCTGAAATCTTATCCAAAATTGAAGTCCAACTCTCTATGTCAAACTCAATGCTTGACCCCCACTTGTTCAGCGAAGCAATCATGTACGCCTATGAAGTTTTGAATGTTTACTACTACTCCGTGTTTTTACGTGAAGCCACTACACGTAACTGCTCTCATGGCCACTCTGTTTTCCGCATCCTTTTTGGCGTCCTCCTACTTCTCACCTTCGGCTACACCTACCCAATTACCCTTATCCTATTAGATTACCCCACTAAATCTTCAAGGTTATGGTGCCTCATCCCCCAGCTACTAGGCTGGTGGAACTTGGTCGTTGGGTTCAGTGGATGTGATATCCTGTTCTCCCTCGTTAAAAGATACCAATCCCCCTCCCCTAACTACATGGTTAGTGGAACAAGTTATCGCAACATGTGGTTCAACACCCGTGCCAGTGTCGATACTACCGCTACAAACCTCGTCAAGAAACGATCAGTCAAAATGTTCTCTCTCTCTCTGCTACTTTCCACCATCTGCATTTTGATTCTTTGTCTAATACCTGGTATCAAACTCTACTCCTAATCTAATTAATTACACACAAGACTTTTCTGTCTTCCAATTTATTTATGACTCCCCATCCCCCCCCCCTTTTGCCCCC